>JAWNME010000090.1:0-35000 GCA_035044385.1 Drosophila neutralis | reverse complement strand
GATCAGCTGTGCGATGTGGTTCTCATCGCTGGCATTGATGGCAAACGGGTGTCCGCTCATCGCTTGGTGCTCGCAGCTGCGAGTGAATATTTTTCGGCCATGTTTACCGGACAGATGCGCGAGAGCAAGGAGCACGAGGTGACCCTTTTCGATGTGCGTGGCGATGCGTTGCAGTTGCTCGTCCAGTACTGTTACACCGGACGCATTGAGCTGCACGAGGACACTGTCGAGACGCTGCTGGCCACCGCCAACCTGCTGCAGCTGATCCCTGTGGTGACGGCATGCTGCAATTTTCTCGCCAGCAAGCTGCACCCATCCAATTGTTTAAGATTCGCATTCTTGGCGGATCAGCATGGCTGCACAGAGCTGCTGCGAGTGGCGCAGGAGTACATCTGGCACCACTTTATGGAGGTGTGCCACAATGAGGAGTTCTTTAAGCTAAACGCCTATCAGCTGGGCAAGCTGCTATCCAGCGACGAGCTCAATGTGCCAACCGAGCAGGATGTCTTCCACTCGATGATGTCGTGGGTGCGCCACGATGCGCCCACTCGTGAGCAGCACATACCTGAGCTGCTCGCCAAGGTGCGTCTCCCTCTGTTGGATCCATCCTTCATTGTGGCTCACGTGGAGAAGGTGTGCAGCGCCAGCAACGAGTGCCAGAAACTGCTGGCTGAGGCCTTCAAGTGGCATGCACTGTCCCCCGAGTGCCGTTTGCTCATTGCTGCCACCGAACGAACCAAGCCCCGCAAATCCACTGCTGTCACCCAATTGCTGGTTATGGGTGGCAGAGATGCTGACTGCTGGCTCAAAACCATTGAGAGCTACTGTCCGCGGCTGAACAAGTGGACGACTTTGGAGCATACGATCGATGGGCGTAAGAACTTTGGCGCTGTTGTCATGGAAAACAAACTGATTTTGGTAGGCGGATACAATGGTGGGAAATCATTGTGCTCTGTGGAGAGCCTCGACCTAAACACGATGGCCAGCGTGCCACTCAATCCAATGGGAACGGCCCGTCAGCACCCAGTCGTTGCAGTGCTGGATGGACACCTCTATGCGGTTGGCAGATTCTCTAATAATCAAAATCTGAACACTGTTGAACGCTACGATCCCATTGCGGGCACCTGGAGCTATGTTTCGCCGATGTCCCAGAAGCGTGAGTCCCCTGGTGTTGCGGTGTTGGGCAGCCGCCTCTATGCCATTGCCGGAGAAGGCCTACACTCAGTTGAAAGTTATGATGCGAAAACAAACGAATGGAGTCTTCGGGCGCCAATGAATCGCAACAAAGGTTACGTTGGTGTCGCTGTTGCAAATGGATACATCTATGCCGTGGGTGGCTTGGATAAGGAAACCACTAAATACTCAAATATCGCGGAACGTTATGATCCAGCTACTGATACGTGGACACTGATTTGCTCTCTGGCAGTGGGACGCTATGGGATCGGTTGTGCTCTACTTGGAGATCGTTTGATTGCCGTTGGCGGAGATTGTGGGAATCGTAAGCTCAACAATGTCGAGGAGTACGATCCGGTGCGCAATGTCTGGAATGAACTGGCGCCAATTTCGATTCCTCGTCGCAACGCCCGTGTCGCTGCCATACCGAACATAATACCACCACCAGCAGTCAAGGGTGGATCCAAACCAGCTTAAGCGTCCTACAAATATGTAATTAAAGAAACTATCAATAATACTATAATCATAATGATGTAATTATAATAATAATTACAATAATTATAATAATAAATGACATGTTTCTAAGAGTACCTTTAAATCGAGCTCTCCCGACTACAGATTCCAGCTTGCTTGCTTTGTCTGCTGATTTCCTTTCGATTTGCCTACAATAACTCAACGTTCATCATTCATCATTCATCATTCATCATTCAACATTCATAATTCAGTTATCGAATCAGTCAAATACTCAGAACCGGCTGTGAGTATGATTCATCAGTCTGTTAGGTATTATTTGTACAATCAGGCAAGTGATGATTTCAAGTATTGCATACAGCATTTGTTTTAGTAGAAGCACAAGACTAACAGATACCCTGTACTGATACCCTAATATATTACTAGTAGTAGTGCAAAATTAGTCCTTAAAGAATAAATTAATTTCGATGTGGGGTTATGAGGAGAGGTGTACAGAAGAGTTGAGATTCTTCATCTCTAAATAATAAATCAGAGCAGAACATGCATATTACAAACTAGATCGTTCGACTGGGAGATACCCTAACCCCAGCTGTTAATAATTGAGTTTTAGTTTAGCTGACTTACTGCAAAGAATTCAGGAGCACTACTAACTTTAACCCATGGGTGGAATACTGAACGAATACATAACTTCTCTGATATATTTCTGCTACTATCTGATACCCTGTTTTTTTCTGAGTGCGTTTATCTTATCAGCTACATTTCAGTTGCGACTTATCAGCTTCAGCTTATATGTGGAAACTCATCGAAAGAAACAAAATAACTATGCAAGTTTAGTTTGCTTGGACATCTCGCACATATCATTTCTCTCTGTGTATTTATGTTGCTTGTTGCTTGTTCATTTTGTGTCTATTCTTTATCAGCTCATTGTTTAGGCGTCATTAATTCTGCCTGTAAAGAAAGGAATGCGGGCAACCCGTCTGCCAAGCCATACACATACAAATACACAAATCTATATACATATATATATATATATATATATATATATATATATATATATATATATATATATATACAATATTGAGCTGATAAGCGTTTGAACTGAACTCAAGGCCATCGCTTTTCTTCGTTTGCTCACAATAAATGTATGCAGCAATTGTCGTCTCTTCCCTAGAAAATTCCCTTGTTTTTGTTTCCGTTTTTTTGCTAAGTGTAACTGATTGCTTACAGCTCAGCTGGTGTTTGTAGAATTGCTTATTGGTCATTGTAATTGGATTGTAAGCAGAAGAGGGAAAAACTACCACTACTAAAGAGTTGAATAAAAACAACAACAAAATAACTTTGATCTGCTATTTTGCTGTGGAGTTTGAAGGAGACGTTTCGATGCCCATGAAGAATGTTCGAGTACGAACATGTGACGCAGTGAGATGATGATAGCTGGCCCATGCAAGCCAGCCTTGTTCATCGCTGTGCCTGCCTGTGATGTTGGATTCGCAACTGATGTTTTTGCTGGCGACGGTTGTCGGTCGCTGTTAGGCGCCGATGCGGATCCCTTCGCGACGATCACCGTTACCCAGCCGCTGTTAGGAGCAAGCCGTCGCCTTACACACAGCTGCATAACAACTCTAAGAATTTAGGCGCAAAGCAGACGCACCACTAGCGGCGGCTGCATATTAACTGTATTTAGGTGTAAGCATTTTATATAAATAAAGAGCCTTCTCTTCAGAGCGGGCAGTTCGATCCTAAACGTCGACTCCGCACGTTTGATTTCACACTATACGTGATTCAGACAAGTATATATATTCTTGATTAGTGTCACTGGAAGTGTGTATATAGTTGTGTTCGTCCACTCTAGTGCCTCAGTTTTGAGACTATTTTGTTCTATCTGTCTTGTTCTTATCTATCTTGTATATCTTGTATCCGGTTTTTGGATACAGTTAGTTTATGCGTCAGAGCCAGTCGGATTGGATCGCTATATCATATAGCTGTCATAGGAACAATCGTTCGATAGATGAGTTTTTGGATAAAAAAAACATATCTTTACCAATCCTAAGTAAACATTAGACTACTATATATCATTATATCGCTTGCATAGAAACAATCGATCGGTTTAAATGCCTTCAAGGGTGCTTAAGGTATTTCCTGCTTAACATCGAGTGAGCTCGACTAGCGAATACCCTAAACACAGCTGTTAAGTACTTAGTAGGCTTGCTTATATAATCTCATATAATCTTTATGATAGTTACTGTCACAGTTGATCAAAAATATAGTGTGTCTATCATTTAGAAGGTTATATCTTTATCAGTGTATAACGATGATTTAATATTTCATATTGACAATATAGTTATCCACCTCAATCAGTGAGCAAACATTATGTATTCCTTATCTATGTACTGATTTGCTGGAATATTGATAAAAGTGTCATTTTCAACAACAAACTTCTGTCTTCTCACTCAACTCTACTATCAATTCGCGAGTATTATTCCATGAGTCGGTTTCTTTATGATTGCAAAAAGTGCGGTTAATATTTCGACTGTGTTTATATTGGGGAAGTTGCTAGGGGGTATTTCCGCTTGTGATAGGGTTCCATAAAGAACTTTAGCTCTTTTATCAGAGAGAGGCAATAATAATAACAGCATTAATAATAATAATAATAACAATAATAATAATAATAATATATTCTTATCATATGTTTGGGTTTTTTAAATTTGTCGTTTCCTATGCTTCATCACGTTGTTAGTTTTATTAATTATATATATATAATATATATATATATATATATATATATATATGCCAATGCATATCGTATATCATACCAATAGGTCTTCCATATAAATTCTGCACTTACTGTGTTTTATCTCTCTTAAATACTCTATCCAACATATTACATTCACTTAACTAATGATTTCTATAAATATCCAAGCATTTAATTCAACATGCAACATTCAAAGTGCAACTTTGCTGAGTGGAAGTAAGGGGATATTGGTAGAGGGGGGAAATAGCTTCGCACATTGAAGAAGTCCCATTAAGCAAATGCAATCAATCAGAGTCTCTCTTAAAACGGCAGCTGACCCTTTCGCCAGGGAGTGCTCTGCCCCCTACTTGCCGCCCGTATTGCCTTGCCCCGTTCCCCTACTTGCCCCCTCATGAACCCACCACCCCAGCAAACAATTCAATTGCTTTTTATCAGTTGCAAAGCCGGATTGTTTGTGTATGCAAAATATGCATGCTTACAGTGCTGTTTAGATAAATAGAGCAGCTTTGCTTTTAATGAAATTATTTTGTTGAAAAGGGGCAAAGAAGTAGAATGAACTTGTTCAAAGGTATGTAGCAGGCAAAAGGAAGTACCTGCGACCTCATAAAGTATATATATACCAGATCAGTATTAAAAGTTGCGTAAATATAGCCATGTCCGTCCGAATGTCTATATGAATGAGAAAGTCTCTGAGATACTGAAAACGCACACTTAAACTTTAGTAATTGGTTTCTCCTCCTCATCTATATTTATATGGACAATGCTGTATATATCTATATATATATATACATATATAGCTTAACGACCAAAACGCTTTCCATCATAAAGTTTCTTAACTTAAACAACAGTTGGCTTGTGGGCGTGGTTATGACAAGTTACACACACAAGCACATGATAATGACCTAATCGAATTGTATGATAACAGACCAACAGACCCACACACACACAAACCAACACACACACAAACCAACACACACACACACCACAAGACCCACACACACACACACAAACACACACACACACCAACACACACACCCAACTTTGATAGTTTGCTGGCCACCGCCAACCTGCTGCAGCTGATCCCTGTGGTGACGGCAAGCTGCAATTTTCTCGCCCGCCAGCTGCACCCATCCAATTGTTTAAGATTCGCATTCTTGGCGGATCAGCATTGCTGCACAGAGCTGCTGCGAGTGGCGCAGGAGTACATCTGGCACCACTTTATGGAGGTGTGCCACAATGAGGAGTTCTTTCAGCTAAACGCCAATCAGCTGGGCAAGCTGCTGTCCAGCGATGAGCTCAATGTGCCAACCGAGCAGGATGTCTTCCACTCGATGATGTCGTGGGTGCGCCACGATGCGCCCACTCGTGAGCAGCACATACCCGAGCTGCTCGCCAAGGTGCGTTTGCCCCTGTTGGATCCATCCTTCATTGTGGCTCATGTGGACCAGGTGTGCAACGCCAGCAACAAGTGCCAGCAACTGCTGGCTGAGGCCTTCAAGTGGCATTCACTCACCCCCGAGTGCCGTTCGCTCATTGCTGCCACCGAACGAACCAAGCCCCGCAAATACACTGCTGTCGGCCAATTGCTGATTGTGGGTGGCTTCTATAATGGCAGCTGGGTCACCACCATTGAGAGCTACTGTCCGCGGCTGAACAAGTGGACGACTTTGGAGCATACGATCGATGGGCGTACGAGGTTTGGCGCCGTTGTCCTGGAAAACAAACTGATTTTGGTAGGCGGAAGCAATGATGTGAGAACATTGTGCTCTGTGGAGAGCTTCGACCTATACACGATGGCCAGCGTGCCACTCAATCCAATGGGAACGGCCCGTTCGAGCCCAGGCGTTGCAGTGTTGGATGGACACCTCTATGCGGTCGGCGGATTTTATAATAATAATCAAAATCTGAACACTGTTGAACGCTACGATCCCATTGCGCGTACCTGGAGCTATGTGTCGCCGATGTCCGAGGAGCGTTATCGGCCTGGTGTTGCGGTGTTGGGCAGCCGCCTCTATGCCATTGGCGGACACGGCCTACACTCAGTTGAAAGCTATGATCCGCGAACCAACGAACGGAGTCTTCGGGCGCCAATGAATCGCAACAAAGGTTACGTTGGTGTCGCTGTTGCAAATGGATACATCTATGCCGTGGGTGGCTTGGCTAAGGAAACTACTAATGACTCAAATATCGTGGAACGTTATGATCCAGCTACTGATACGTGGACACTGATTTGCTCTCTGGCAGTGGGACGCGATGGGATCGGTTGTGCTCTACTTGGAGATCGTTTGATCGCCGTTGGCGGAGATTGTGGGAATCGTAAGCTCAACAATGTCGAGGAGTACGATCCGGTGCGCAATGTCTGGAATGAACTGGCGCCAATTTCGATTCCTCGTCGCGACGCCCGTGTCGTTGCCATACCACCACCAGCAGCCAAGGATGAATCCAAACCAGCATAAGCGTCCTACAAATATGTAATTAAAGAAACTATCAATAATATTATAATCATAATGATGTAAAAATAATAAGATTAATTATAATAATTATAAAAATATTAATAATAAATGGAGAAGCGGCAAAATGTAAATGAAATTTCCGTTCAGAGTACCTTCAAGTCGAGCTCTCCCGACTACAGATACCCTAATATATGACTAGTAGTAGTGGAAAATTACAGTCCTTAAAGAATAGATTAATTTCGATGTGGGGTTATGAGTAGAGGTGTACAGAAGAGTTGAGATTCTTCATCTCTAAATAATAAATCAGAACAGAACATGCATATTACAAACTATATCGTTCGACTACGAGATACCCTAAGCCCAGTTGTTAATAATTCAATTTTAGTTTAGTTTAGATTTATTGCATGCGCTGCGTTGTTTTAATTAATAATAATAGATGGGCGATGGTTTGCGTGGCGGTTGAGCGATAGACAGCCTATGCCTCGTGGTGGCCGGCTGATAACTAAATTGACAGGCTTGCAATGAATTTTGTTATCAATTGGATTGAGATAGGTTGGCAGTCTAACTACGCACACAACAAGAAACTGGGAGCTACGAGAGTAACGTTTTATTTGGCATGGGAATGCAATTTGTTTGAATTTTAATCATTTTACAGTCTGAATATAACAATCATTTTGCATATTACATAATGCAAACGATATAAAATAAGAAAATGTTTATCACATTCTTCGCCTTATAATTAATTTAGCTAGTGATTTGAATTCATATAGAATACCAAAAGCATATATTGCTTTTACATGACATGGTCACACTGTGCGGGCAATGACAGTATTTAAAAATGCGTTGTTCTTTCAACAATGAAAATGTACAATTTCCACTATGTACTTATAGACATATTTAAATTGCTTAAAACTTATCTTATCTGACTTACATATTTAAATAATTTATTGAAATATTTCATTAGTAAGAGGTGATTATTTTTTCGGTACTTTACAGCTGGGCACACTGACCACACTGTCAGCAGTTCTCTGCGCGCATTTTAGCTGAATGGTTATTCGGACGGTCAACGGAGTATTTTGTTTGCGGCTCTCTTTTTCGTGTGTCGTTCGCTCTTCTTTTGTTAACAAATTGCAGAGTTAATTTGAAAAGTGAGCGAATTTATCAAAAATATATATATATTTACATATATTGCATATTTGCGTGTTTTGTATGTGTGTATGTGTACATGCAGATGTGAGATGGCGAAAATCAATCAAAAAGCATAGCAAATAAAACGCATGCGAAAAGTGCATGCGAAGAAGAAGCAGAAGAGCGGCCCAAAAGTGTATACGTTCTATGCATATATGTGTGTGCGTGTGTGGAGTGAGAAAGAAAGCAGCTTCAGGCTAGGCTCAGGAGTTTGTGTTGTTGTTGTTGTAGTTGTAGCAGCCAACAAATAAATACGTGACGTGAATTCGTTAAGTGCGCCGTTATTGTTGTTGTTGCCATCTCTGTTTTGCTTGCACTCTTGCATACTTCTGCTAGATATATATATATATATACACATATATATTTATATATATATATTTACATATATATATATGTACAGTGGCCGACACCTTATTGCGAACATTGTCAAAGAAAAAACGTAATTGCCTGTCATAAGCTAGGCATTCATTATTTTTCAGAAATTCCAAAGACCGATGGTAGGTATATATATTAACCACCAAAATTAATATATGACCCCAATAAACTTGGGGTTTCCCCACCTGCTAGGTAGAATTATAAATAAATGTTGCCTACTTCCAGGCGTAGTTTTCATTTGGAGCAGGTTCATTGTGGACACCTGGGTGCCATAAAACCCGGATATTTTACCTAAAGTTGAGTATTTTCGGTATAAATATACCAATCCTTCGTAGTCAGTTTAGTTTTATCCTGCATCTCGGGTGCAATAAGCCAAAAAGGACTATGGACAAACAGACTACCATTGCACAACGGGAACTCATCCTGGAACAGTTCCAAAACGGATATTCACATCGCCAAATAGCTGAAATGGTCAGTCTGAGCAACTCAACTGTGTATAACATCGGCGCTTCGTCGACGCAAATTGGATTGAGGGCAAGGGCAGAATGGCTCCAAATAAGATTTTCACCGAAGAGGAGGAGCGAAGGATCATCAGGAAAATAAGGGGAAATCCCAGGCTACCGACTCCAAAAGTGGCTCAACAGGTGGAGGATGAAATGGGGAAAAAGTGCTGTGTAGAAACTGAGCACAGGTTTCAGCGCAAACATGACTTTAATACCCGAGTACCACGGAAAAAGCCCTTTATAAGCGTAAGAAATAAAGGCACTTGGATGACGTTCGCCAAAAACCACTTGGTCAAGGATTTGGAGTTCTGGAACACAGTCATATGTGCAGATGAGTCCAAATTCAACATTTTTGACTCAGACGGACGGAATTGTGTGTGGCGACAGTCCAATACTGACCTGAATCCCAAACACGTAAAGGCAACAGTCAAGCATGGTGGAGGAAGTGACATTTCATGGGTATGTATCTCGTCAGCCGGATTCCGGAATTTTGTGATTTTTGAAACAACAATGGACCAAGAATGTGTACTTCAATATACTAAAGGAAAATTTACTCCAAAGTGCCGAGAACGTAGGAATCCGACGTACTTTCCGGTTCTACCAGGACAACGATCCCAAGCACAAGGCCAAGATAGTACAGTCCTGGCTCATGAGGACCTGCCCCCACATGATAATTCCACCTGCCCAGTCTCCAGATTTAAGTGTTATTGAGAATTTGTGGGCTCTGCTGGAAAATAACATCCGAAAGCACAGAATATCCAGCAAAGAAGACCTCAAAATTGCTCTGCGGGATGAGTGGAGCAGAATCAGCCCAGAAGCTACCAGGAAGCTGGTATCTTCCATGAATAATAGGTTAAGGGAAGTTGTTAAGGCTAATGGATATCATGCTAAGTATTAACATCCTTATTTAAGTTTTTATACTCCAAATATATTATTTTATTTATACCTGGCCAAATAAAATTTCCCCTCAAAAAAGTGTACTTTTTTACATAACTCTACCTAGCAGGTGGGGAAACCCCAGTGTATTGGGGTCATATGTTAATTTTGGTGGTTAATATATATACCTACCATCGGTCTTTGGAATTTCTGAAAAATAATGAATGCTTAGCATTATGGCAGGCAATTACGTTTTCTCTTTGACAATGTTCGCAATAAGGTGTCGGCAACCGTATGTATATGTTATATATATATGTATATTTTAATTAATTCCAGTTTTGGTTCTGCAGCAACGACTAAGGTCAAAATAAACCGACTCTGTGTGTGTGTGCGAGTGTGTAAATAAAAGATACGCGCGTGATTCATACCTGAGAAAAACACTGGAAAAGTGCTGTTTTTGTTGTCGTTGCTGCTGCTGGTGACGTCCACTCAACTGACAACGTCGACTGCGACGCAATTGCTTCCTGGCAAAACAACGACGACGACGCCAACGCCGCCAACAGAATGGATAAAAGTAAGTAGCAAGAAGTAGAAAAAAGTGCACGAAAAAATCACAATAACTGAATTTCGTGCAGCGGCTGCGGCTGCTTCCTTCTGTTATTAGTGTTGACAGCATAAACAATAAAAGCTAAAAAAGGCTAAAAAGGAGGAACTTTTGAAAGTTATTGAATGTGAAAATGAAAAATGTTTTGCTATTGTTTACTATTTTGATGTAAATAAAAAATAATAAATAACGGAAAAACATAAAATAGGAAAAAAAAAATGTAAAAACATGAACATAAACTTAGCTGCTGTTATCAGTGTTGCTAGCAAAAAGTACAAACAGCTAGAAAAGGCCAAGAGGGAAGGGAATTTCTTAAAGTTGCTGAAATAATAAAGATTATGAATAACAACAATAAATATTATGAATTATTTTTGCTTAAAAATAGAAGCTATTTCCAATAATGGCTGCAAAATCAGCTATTATTCTAATGTTTTTTTAGCTTTTAAAAGGCTAAAAGGGACAACACTCTTTAGCTGCCACTGATGCTGTTAGTTAGCTTCTTCTTTAGGGTGGGTTCCATCTATGCGTTTTGGGTTTCTTTTCGCTATATGCTTTGCTCACGCATTCGCATTGTTGGGTGTGTCTTCGATGGGTGGGGTGGGGGAGGTGGGTTAACATTTCAGTTGTTGTTGTCGATCCCAAGGACATTTCAACAGCAATGTGTGAATCAGAATGCAGCTTTCCATTTACAGTTGACTTTTTCTTTCTTTGGTGTTTGTTGAATGGGAATTCGTTTGATGATTTCATTTTGTTGTTCTCTTCTTGTTGGGGATTAAGTGGGAAATATAATGTGAAGTTTGTTAAGAAAAGAAGAGCAATTCGAGGCACACACACACACAACACAATCGCACACACACGTACACACACAACGGAGCACTTCATCGTCTTGAGCTTTTTATTTATTTATTTATTTATTTATTTATTTATTGTCGACTAAAAGTCAGTCGACACCAAAAATACAGAGAGCATTAAAGAATTTAATTTAATTTAATTTAAATAATATAAAAATTATAAATATATTTAAAATAATGAAGATTAAAAAGATTAAAATTATTATTTCTGGGGGTATTTAAAAGCAAATTGGTCCCCAACATTTGTTGCATGAATTGGGGAAAACCCAGAAAAACCCAATTAGACCAAAAATAATTTGAAAGAGTTAGTAAGAATTAGTCCGCCACCAGTGCATGCAAAAAAGTTATTCCCGAGATAGGGCATTTAAAATAGAGTTTTTAATTATAGAAATGGAGGACTCTGAATTGATTATATAGGATAATTTGTTATAATCATTACAGAGTACTCGAAACGGTTCATGCAAGGAATAATTAGTAGTACAGCGATTAAGGGAAAGTGGAAAGAAATTGCGAGAAGGTCTAAAGGGAACAGAAAAGTTTATTTGGCTCAACAACGCAGCTGAGTCGATTTCTCCTTTGATTAATTTAACTACAAACATAACTCCTAGCATAACACGACGGTTAGTTAGGGAGGGAAGGTTAAGAAGCAAGAGCCTATTGGGATATGGGGGAAGAACACTCCAGTCAAAGCGGCGAAGAGCAAAGAGTAAGAAGCTCTTCTGTACGGATTCCAATCTACTTTGATGAATATGATACTGTGGAGACCACACACAAGATCCATATTCCAGAATTGGACGAACTAGGGAAGTGAAAAGTATCTTGGTCGTATAAGGGTCATCAAATTCCTTAGACCAACGCTTTATAAAACCAAGAACTTGAAAAGCTTTGTTGACAGTCAATTTAATATGGTTATCGAACTTTAACCTGTGATCAAGAAGTAAACCTAAATCCTTTACTTCATTCAGTCTATCAAGTGGCACCCCATCGAGAGTGTAGCTAACAACATGGGGAGTGATACGATAAAATGACATGACCTTACACTTAGAGCAGTTCAGGTTAAGCAGATTCATTTTGCACCAAGACAAAAAGGAAAATAAGTCCGCCTGCAATAAGCAATGAGAGGACATATCATTATATGCCAGGCACAACTTGACATCATCAGCATACATTAGTATGTTAGAGTACAAAATAACAGAAGGAAGGTCATTAATAAATAAGTTAAAAAGCACTGGACCAAGGTGACTACCCTGGGGTACACCAGAGGTGACTAGGATAGGTTTAGAGAGCACAGATTTGAAAACAATTTTTTGAGTTCTGTTACTCAGATACTCCGAAATCCAAGTCAGAAAGTTAGTTGGAAGTCCTATAAGGTCTAGTTTGCGAAGAAGGAGAGAATGGTTAACAGAGTCAAAGGCCTTACTGAAGTCTGTGTAAACGACATCCGTTTGCATTTTATTCTGAAATCCTTTGATTACAAGGGAAGTAAATTCAAGAATGTTAGTGGTAGTAGACCTACATTTCACAAAACCATGCTGGAATGGTGAAATAATAGAGCTACATAAGTGTTGCAGTTGAGTCGTCAATATTTTTTCAAATGCCTTAGGTATTGCGGACAATTTGGAAATACCCCTATAGTTTTTTACATCAGACTTTGTGCCATTTTTATGGAGAGGAATAATAAAGGATTCCTTCCAAATATCAGGAAAACAACAAGTTTCAACAGACAAGGTAAATAATTTAAGTAAAGGTTGGCAAATGGCTTCGGAACAGTACCTAAGTACACATCCCGGAACTCCATCAGGACCCGGCGAATATCCAGGCTTGATAGAGTGTAGGTCCTCAAGAAGTGACTCAAAAGTGATCACAGGAACAAAAATGCAATTAGCCCTTTGAACATGGTAAGGATATGGCACATTTTGTGAGAAGTTAGTTGAGGAATAAGTGGATTGAAAATAATCAGCAAACAGATCTGCTGCATCCTGATCATCTTTTGATTTCCTATCTTCAAAGAAAACGTAATTAGGTAAAGAAGAAGATTTGCGTTTCAAGTTCACAAAGTTGTAGAACTGCTTAGGATCTTGTGCAAATTGCAGCCTACAACGAAGAAGGTAATTTTGATAACAACGTGAGTTATGTGAAATAAAAGTTGCTCTGGCAACTAAATATCGAGAGTAATCAAAAGGATTACTTGTTCTCTTAAACTTCTTATAATACCTTGACTTCACATTTTTCAACCTATCTAACTCCCGCGAAAACCAGGGAGGCCTATTAGCCTTCCTTGGATACGAACGGGGAACACAAGCATCCAAATGAGAGTCAATAGTAGTATAAAATATTGAGACAGCATTGTCCAGACTAGAACAGGAGTAAAGTTCTGCCCAATTAGTGTCTAATAACAATTGGTTAAGTCTAATATAATCTGCTTTACGGAAGCAACGATTCTTACGTGTAGAATCCGATGCTACAAGAGGTAAAGGAGTAGGAAGCTCTATAATCACATCGAGCGTAGGATGATAAGGATCTTCAGGATTAACAAGTGGATCACAACGAGAGATAAAACTACAAGAAGGATCCGATACAAAAATTAAATCCAGTAAACGGTCGTTACAGTTTCGAATATGGTTAACTTGAGACAGTGACAACTCATGAAACCCATCGATAAACTCATTTGAACTAAGTGGCACCAAAGCATTTGATGGAGCGGACCATAAAATTTCAGGAAGATTAAAGTCCCCACAAACAATCAAATAGTCTCTATCCGAAAGCATAGAGGAAATATATTGGTTAGCGGATAGATGGTTCAGATATGTTGAGACATCTGAATGAGGAGGAATATAGGAACAAGTTATAAACAATGAAAAAGTATTAAACTGAATTTTAATACTTATAAATTCAATGTCTAAAACAAAAGGAGGTAAGAAATAATCTGATGCAAGATCGGAATCAACAGCAATCAGACAACCACCACCACGAGATACTCGATCACATCTATATGGAGTGTATTTATTTGAAAATAAAGAATGATTTGAGATATCAGGTTTTAACCATGTTTCAGTGAATACCAGAATATCAAAATCAAAAGAAAGACTGTCAACAAATAGCTTAGAAAGTTTAGTATTAAGACCTCTAACATTCTGATATGCTAGAGAAAGAGAGGATTTTAGTTTTTTGGTGCGACATTAGAAGGCGAAGCACCAGAAGAATTTTGGGGCAATGAAATAGGTTGCCGAACACGTTTTTTGTTTGTAAACTCCTTTATAACCAAGCCCTTCGGCCAGAAATTAGCACAACAAATTGTGCCGAATACTTCCGCCGAAACACTTATCTTAAATGATGAGATTACCCTTTCATAATTAAATACAAATTTTTCAATAGATATTCCCGTGATAGACACTTTCCCCTGTATGTAGGCCTGGACGTCTTCAACGGATATCTCTTTCTTTCTCTTTATCTCTTTCTTTAAATGATTCCATTTTTGAAAACGAAAAGTGAAAAAATAATAATAAAACACAAAAGTCTGTTGGCCAACAGGAAATAGTTTTTGTTATTGTTGCTGTTGCTGTTGATTCTTTTACTTTTTAATGTGCATTTCATTTTGTGAAATCTTCGCTTGAATACTCTTCGTTGCTTATCAGCGATTTTTGTACAATCTTGCCTGTGTATGTGTATATATAAATTATATATACATATATTCCGGATCTATATGAATAGTTGAGTTGATTTAGTCAAGTCCGTTTGCCAGTCTAAATGAATAAGTCCATTTCAGAGATTACAACTGTAGACTTTAGATTTGGAATAAAAGTACTCATATATATAGGAGTTGCACTTTATTTCATCTGATCGATAACTGAATCGGTTTCAATTATTTATCGATAAGAATCGATTACCAATAGCAAAACAAAACACATTTTGTATATGCCTTCAAATAGTGTTGGTCACATTTTATTGAGAACTATTTCTGTTTGCATTATTTATCGATAAGAATCGCTTACCGATAGCAATGCAAATCACAATTTTAAAGATTTATTTTTCAATTCCTGGTTCTATATAGCTCAACATTATATCGGCCATATTTGATAGATACCAAGTCCATTTCAATAAGAATCGATATCCGATATTTTTTATGTATTTTTTTCACTTTATCATTTCGAGAATCGACAGCTGGCGACATGTGGTTGGCGGAGAATACGCTGGAGTCTTTGTCTTTATCGAGGGATTCCAGTCCGGGCAGCCATGCAGAGACCTTACTGAAGCGAATGCAACACTTTGTGGACAGCGATCAGCTGTGCGATGTGGTTCTCATCGCTGGCTTTGATGGCAAACGGGTGTCCGCTCATCGCTTGGTGCTCGCAGCTGCGAGTGAATATTTTTCGGCAATGTTTACCGGACAGATGCGCGAGAGCAAGGAGCACGAGGTGACCCTTGGCGAGGTGCGTGGCGATGTATTGCAGTTGCTCGTCCAGCACTGTTACACCGGAAGCATTGAGCTGCACGAGGACACTGTCGAGACGCTGCTGGCCTCCGCCGACCTGCTGCAGCTGATCCCTGTGGTGACAGCATGCTGTAATTTTCTCGCCCGCCAGCTGCACCCATCCAATTGTTTAAGATTCGCATTCTTGGCGGATCAGCATGGCTGCACAGGGCTGCTGCGAGTGGCGCAGGAGTACATCTGGCAGCACTTTATAGAGGTGTGCCACAATGAGGAGTTCTTTCAGCTAAACGCCAATCAGCTGGGCAAGCTGCTGTCCAGCGATGAGCTCTGTGTGCCAACCGAGCAGGATGTCTTCCACTCGATGATGTCGTGGGTGCACCACGATACGCCCACTCGTGAGCAGCACATACCTGAGCTGCTCGCCAAGGTGCGTCTCCCCCTGTTGGATCCATCCTTCATTGTGGCTCACGTGGAGAAGGTGTGCAGCGCCAGCAACGAGTGCCAGAAACTGCTGGCTGAGGCCTTCAAGTGGCATTCACTGTCCCCCGAGTGCCGTTCGCTCATTGCTGCCACCGAACGAACCAAGCCCCGCAAATGCGCTGTCGGCCAATTGCTGGTTGTGGGCGGCATCAATAATGACGACTGGCTCACCACCATCGAGAGCTACTGTCCGCGGCTGAACAAGTGGACGACTTGGGAGCATACGATCGATGGGCGTACGAGGTTTGGCGCCGTTGTCATGGAAAACAAACTGATTTTGGTAGGCGGATGGCATGGAAAATCATTGTGTTCTGTGGAGAGCCTCGACCTAAACACGATGACCAGCGTGCCACTCAATCCAATGGGGACGGCCCGTTCGACCCTAGGCGTTGCAGTGCTGGATGGACACCTCTATGCGGTCGGCGGAATCGGTGATGGGGGATTTCTGAACACGGTTGAAAGCTACGATCCCATTGCGCGCACCTGGAGCTATGTGTCGCCGATGTCCGAGAATCGTATGGGCCCTGGTGTTGCGGTGTTGGGCAGCCGCCTCTATGCCATAGGCGGATGCAACTTAGACTCAGTCGAAAGCTATGATCCGCATACAAACAAATGGAGTCGTCGGGCGCCAATGAATCACAAAAGAGGTTGCAATCGTGTCGCAGTTGCAAATGGATACATATATGCCTTGGGTGGCTCAGACCAGAACTGGCGTCCCACAAAAATCGTGGAACGTTATGACCCAGCTACTGATACGTGGACACTGATTTGCTCTCTGGCAGTGGAACGCGATGTGATCGGTTGTGCTCTGCTTGGAGATCGTTTGATTGCCGTTGGCGGATATGATGGGAAGCGTGAGTTCAATAATGTCGAGGAGTTCGATCCGGTGCGCAATGTCTGGAATGAACTGCCGCCAATTTCGATTCCTCGTGCAGGTGCCTTTGTCGTTGCCATACCGATCATAATACCACCAGGAGCAAAGAAAGGATGGTTCCAATCCAGCTTAAGCGTCCTACAAAAATGGAATTTACTAAACTTTAATCATAATGATGTAATAATGTTAATAATAATTACAATAATTATAATAATAAATGACATATTTCTATGAGAAGCGGCAAAATGTAAATGAAATTTCCGTTTAGAGTACCTTTAAGTCGAGCACTCCCGACTACAGATTCCTGCTTGCTCGCTTTGTCTGCTGATTTCCTTTCGATTTGCCTACAATAACTCAGCATTCAACATTCATCATTCATCATTCAACATTCAACATTCATAATTCAGTTGTCGAATCAGTCAAACACTCACAATCGGCTGTGAGTATGATTCATCAGTCTGTTAGGTATTATTTGTACAATCAGGCAAGTGATGATTTCAAGTGTGCTATATGCAAAATAAAGCAAATGATTATTTGCATACAGCATTTGTTTCAGTAGAAGCACAAGATTAGCAGATACCCTGTACTGATACCCTAATATATTACTAGTAGTAGTTGAAAATGACAGTCCTTAAAGAGTAAATTAATTTCGATGTGGGGTTATCAGGAGAGGTGTACAGAAGAGTTGAGATTCTTCATCTCTAAATATTAAATCAGATCAGAACATGCATATTACAAACTAGATCGTTCGACTAGGAGATACCCTCAGCCCAGCTGTCAATAAATGAATTTTAGTTTAGTTTAGGCTTATTGCAAAGAATTCCTGGAGCAGTACCAGTACCTCTGGTTCGGAGGGTTGTGACTTATTTTAATACATGTAAAACACGATCACTTTACATTGTTTTCTTTGATGTGTTGATTCAATTGTTATTGTTTTGGTTACTTCAAATTAAAATTAGCGTATGCGTTTGTATTTATATTGTAAGCCTTATTTGTTAGCTTAACTTTGACTATTGATGCGCGCATCTACTTTATGCCAATGCATAACCATGACCGACAAGTGGTAACACGAGAGTGAGTAAATTAGATAAAGTTGCATGTGCAAGGCACAGACAAGAATTAGAGATGGGCAAGCAAATGACACTATGAACTACGTTCGATTTTTATTCGATGTTGTCCTCGATTATTGGTTGGCTGCAGCTGCCTCTGACAACAATAATAATCGAATATTATTAGCGAATTATTATAGCTTCAGCTTCGTTGGTTTTGGTGTATGTAAATCCGGTAATTCCAGAGTAAAATATTGATGAAGTAGAAAAAGAAAGAAAATCTGCGGCATGATCTGAGGCGGAGGGTTAGTGCACTCCCAAATACACTTACCTCCTTGTTCGCGCCACACGAAAATTCAGCAGCCAAGAGACATGACCTGCCTCAACGAAATGCGGTTACCTTAAGTTGTGGCCTCGGCAAACCTTGTCAGTCTGTTTCTGAATTATTTTGGTGGTGGTATGCGATAACAACATATCGATATGTACCGCAAATGCAACATATTTTAAGCAAACATTTGTTGCGGCGGGCCAATTATATATCGATAGTTGGGTCTGCCCACAGCGTCAAGCGAGTGGTAGCCCTAATTTCAGAAGAGAGCGAGAGAATTTGCGGGCTCGAAAGCTCAAAAATAACGGAGAATTATCCGAGTGGGGATAATCCGGCGAACGATCGAGAAGTTTAGAGGTGGAATCAAGTGCAGTCGCTAGAGAGTGTAGATCGAAAGAATATGTCGATCAGTCTGTATTAAGCGGCGAACAAGAAAAGACGTCAGCGGTCGGACTCTAACATTTTTGTTTTTGCATGAATATTTTTGTTGTTACTTTTTTTTGTTGAAATTATTTATTATCATTTTTTTTATGTTACTTTTTTTTTGTCGTTATTTATATTTTTTTTGGAGGAAACATTTTGTTTTGTTACTTGTTTTGTTGGTATTATTTATTTTTTTGGCATTGATCATGTTTTTTGGTACTTTTTTTTGTTATTATTTATTTTTTTGTTGTTACTTTTTTTTGGTTATTAGTTATTTTTTTTTGGAATTAATATTTTTGTTTTGTTACTTTTTTTGTTGGTATTATTTATTTATTTTTTTTTGTTTTCGTTAAGATTAAGATTTATAATGCTGCCTGGCTAAACCATCATTACAATACTAGCATTAAGGCCCATTTTCCCGAATAAACAATGCATTAAGGTTCAGTTAAAAATGAAGCTTTAAGAGTTATAAATGGAGGGAGGGGGACCCCAAGTGGGTTCGGAAGGAATGTGATGTGAAGGTGTAAAAGGGTGGGGGGCCAAGAATATTTAATTACCCCCACGGGAAGGGCGGGAGCGCTACGGCAGTAACAGCGAAGCCGCCGTTGGAAGCCGGGAGTAAAGTCGTTTTTTTTTGTTTTGTGTTTTGAATTGCCACTGTCCGTTAGAACAGCTGTTTTTTAAAATTGTGTTAAAATTGCAGGGGCAGACCCATCCCTAACTGAGCACTGGCTGGCCGGAGCTGCCCCATGCGGACAAACCGACGCGTAACACATTTAATAATAATTTATATATTGTTAGCATCTTTATGTGTTAAGTCTCTAATCAGTTCTTTCTCAATGCTTCTACAAAGTCCAAATAGAAAAGAAGAAGAAGAAGACATGGAAGATTACATATTACAAATTTATCGATTTGAATTTTTCTCTCACATTCAGTTAAACTGTCTTCTAAGCTAAAACATTAGAACGCGGCTAAGGCGCTGCCAAATGAACCGCCTTTCCATTGGGAAATTGCGTCGAATTTTCTTTTGCAAATTACAACAAAATTGCAAGTTGAGCAACGGCCAGGGACAACGGACGGGTAAACAATGACAAAAACTCATTGCAATGCTTAAGTGTGGGTGTGTGTTTGGTGTGTTGTTGTGCCGTTAGATCTTTTGTATTGAGTGTGTGGCGTTGTTGTTGGTGCACAACTCGTCCTTCTTGGGCGCATAATATTCGTCATATTTTTTCGAAACCATTTCTGCTTGCATTATTTATCGATAAGAATCGCTTACCGATAGCAATACAAATCACAATTTTAAAGATAGATTTTTCAATTCCTGGTTCTATATAGCTCAACATTATATCGGCCATATTTGATAGATACCAAGTCCATTTCAATAAGAATCGATATCCGATATTTTTTATGTATTTTTTTCACTTTATCATTTCGAGAATCGACAGCTGGCGACATGTGGTTGGCGGAGAATACGCTGGAGTCTTTGTCTTTATCGAGGGATTCCAGTCCGGGCAGCCATGCAGAGACCTTACTGAAGCGAATGCAACACTTTGTGGACAGCGATCAGCTGTGCGATGTGGTTCTCATCGCTGGCATTGATGGCAAACGGGTGTCCGCTCATCGCTTGGTGCTCGCAGCTTCAAGTGAATATTTTTCGGCCATGTTTACCGGACAGATGCGCGAGAGCAAGGAGCACGAGGTGACCCTTGGCGAGGTGCGTGGCGATGCGTTGCATCTGCTCGTCCAGCACTGTTACACCGGAAGCATTGAGCTGCACGAGGACACTGTCGAGACGCTGCTGGCCACCGCCAACCTGATGCAGCTGATCCCTGTGGTGACGGCATGCTGCAATTTTCTCGCCAGCAAGCTGCACCCATCCAATTGTTTGGGATCCGCATTCTTGGCGGATCAGCATGGCTGCACAGAGCTGCTGCGAGTGGCGCAGAAGTACATCTGCCAGCATTTTATAGAGGTGTGCCACAATGAGGAGTTCTTTCAGCTAAACGCCAATCAGCTGGGCAAGCTGCTGTCCAGCGATGACCTCAATGTGCCAACCGAGGAGGATGTCTTCCACTCGATGATGTCGTGGGTGCGCCATGATGCGCCCACTCGTGAGCAGCACATACCTGAGCTGCTCGCCAAGGTGCGTTTGCCCCTGTTGGATCCATCCTTCATTGTGGCTCACGTGGAGAAGGTGTGTAGCGTCAGCAACGAGTGCCAGAAACTGCTGGCTGAGGCCTACAAGTGGCATGCACTGTCCCCCGAGTGCCGTTCGCTTATTGCTGCCACCGAACAAACCAAGCCCCGTAAATCCACTGCTGTCACCCAATTGATGGTTGTGGGTGGCACAGGTGCTGGCGGCTGGGTCACCACCATTGAGAGCTACTGTCCGCGACAGAACAAGTGGACGACTTGGGAGCACACGATCGATGGGCGTGAGGACTTTGGCGCCGTTGTCATGGAAAACAAACTGATTTTGGTAGGCGGAAGCAATGATGGGAGAGCATTGTGCTCTGTGGAGAGCCTCAACCTAAACACAATGGCCAGGGTGCCACTCAATCCAATGGGAACGGCCCGTTCGAGCCCAGGCGTTGCAGTGTTGGATGGACACCTCCATGTGGTCGGCGGATACGATGATGGGCAACGTCTGAACACGGTTGAACGCTATGATCCCATTGCGCGCACCTGGAGCTTTGTGTCGCCGATGTGCGAGAAGCGTGATCGCCCTGGTGTTGCGGTGTTGGGCAACCGCCTCTATGCCATAGGCGGAAGCAACCTAAACTCAGTCGAAAGCTATGATCCGCAAGCAAACGAATGGAGTCTTCGGGCGCCAATGAATCACAATGCAGATTACGTTGGTGTCGCTGTTGCAAATGAATACATCTATGCCTTGGGTGGCGAGGACCAGGACCGTTATCCCACAGAAACCGTGGAACGTTATGATCCAGCTACTGATACGTGGACACTGATTTGCTCTCTGGCAGTGGGACGCTATTGGATCGGTTGTGCTCAGCTTGGAGATCGTTTGATCGCCGTTGGCGGAGATGATGGGTATAGTTATCTCAACAATGTCGAGGAGTACGATCCGGTGCTCAACGTCTGGAATGAACTAGCGCCAATTTCGATTCCTCTTTGCAACGCCCTTGTCTTTGCCATACCGAATATAATACCACCACCAGCAGCCAAGGATGAATCCAAACCAGCTTAAGCGTCCTACAAATATGTAATTAAAGAAACTATCAATAATATTATAATCATAATGATGTAATAATAATAATAATAATTACAATAATTATAATAATAAATGACATGTTTCTAGGAGTACCTTTAAGTGGAGCACTCCCGACTACAGATTCCTGCTTGCTTGCTTTGTCTGCTGATTTCCTTTCGAATTGCCTACAATAACTCAGCATTCATCATTCAACATTCATCATTCAACATTCATCATTCAACATTCATCATTCAACTTAATTCAGTTGTCGAATCAGTCAAATACTCGCAATCGGCTGTGAGTATGATTCATCAGTCTGTTAGGTATTATTTTGTTCAAGTATGAACATGAGAGATGCTGATAAGTGGCTGCATAATATTTTCTATGAATTTAGGTGTAATAATTTTATATAAACAAGCGGTCGCCTTACAAAGGGACGCACTCGATAAGAGACCAATGCGGTCGCCTTACTAATATATATAATATATTAATATATTTCCATATATGTATTTAGCTTAAGCATTTTATATAAATAAAGCGACTGCTCGCCAGAGCATATAGTTCGATTCTAAACGTCGACTAATCGTGTTGACTTAACTATACCTGCATCTCACATTTACAATTTGAACAATCAGGCAAGTGATGATTTCAAGTGTGCCATATGCAAAATAAAGCAAATGATTATTTGCATACAGCATTTGTTTCAGTAGAAGCACAAGACTAACAGATACCCTGTACTGATACCCCAATATATTACTAGTAGTAGTGCAAAATTAGAGTCCTTAATGAATAAATTAATTTCGATGTGGGGTTAAGAGGAGAGGTGTACAGAAGAGTTGAGATTCTTCATCTCTAAATAATAAATCAGAACAGAACATGCATATAACAAACTAGATCGTTCGACTAGGAGATACCCTAAGCCCAGCTGTTAATAATTGAATTTTAGTTTAGCTGACTTATTGAAGAGAATTCCAGGAGCACTACTAACTTTAACCCATAGATGGAATACTAAAAGAATACATAACTTATTGTTTTGTTGATTATTAAGATAAAGTGTCACTTCTCCGCAATTGCATTTAAGTGTATGGATATATTTCTGCTACTATCTGATACCCTGTTTTTTTCTCGAAATGAAATGAGTGCGTTTATCTTATCAGCTACATTTCAGTTGCGACTTATCAGCTCTAGCTTATATGTGGAAACTCATCGAAAGAAACAAAATAACTATGCAAGTTTAGTTTGCTTGGATATCTCCCACATATCATTTCTCTCTGTGTATTTATGTTGGCTGACTGATTGAAAGTCTGCTTGTTCATTTTGTGTTTACTCTTTATCAGCTCATTGTTTAGGCGTCATTAATTCTGCCTGTAAAGAAAGGAATGCGGGCAACCCGTCTGCCAAGCCATACACATACAAATACACAAATCTATATACATATATATATATATATATATATATATATATATATACAATATTGAGCTGATAAGCGTTTGAACTGAACTCAAGGCCATCGCTTTTCTTCGTTTGCTCACAATAAATGTATGCAGCAATTGTCGTCTCTTCCCTAGAAAATTCCCTTGTTTTTGTTTCCGTTTTTTTGCTAAGTGTAACTGATTGCTTACAGCTCAGCTGGTGTTTGTAGAATTGCTTATTGGTCATTGTAATTGGATTGTAAGCAGAAGAGGGAAAAACTACCACTACTAAAGAGTTGAATAAAAACAACAACAAAATAACTTTGATCTGCTATTTTGCTGTGGAGTTTGAAGGAGACGTTTCGATGCCCATGAAGAATGTTCGAGTACGAACATGTGACGCAGTGAGATGATGATAGCTGGCCCATGCAAGCCAGCCTTGTTCATCGCTGTGCCTGCCTGTGATGTTGGATTCGCAACTGATGTTTTTGCTGGCGACGGTTGTCGGTCGCTGTTAGGCGCCGATGCGGATCCCTTCGCGACGATCACCGTTACCCAGCCGCTGTTAGGAGCAAGCCGTCGCCTTACACACAGCTGCATAACAACTCTAAGAATTTAGGCGCAAAGCAGACGCACCACTAGCGGCGGCTGCATATTAACTGTATTTAGGTGTAAGCATTTTATATAAATAAAGAGCCTTCTCTTCAGAGCGGGCAGTTCGATCCTAAACGTCGACTCCGCACGTTTGATTTCACACTATACGTGATTCAGACAAGTATATATATTCTTGATTAGTGTCACTAGAAGTGTGTATATAGTTGTGTTCGTCCACTCTAGTGCCTCGGTTTTGAGACTATTTTGTTCTATCTGTCTTGTTCTTATCTATCTTGTATATCTTGTATCCGGTTTTTGGATACAGTTATTTTATGCGTCAGAGCCAGTCGGATTGGATCACTATATCATAAAGCTGTCACAGGAACAATCGTTTGATAGATGAGTTTTTGGATAAAAAAAACATATCTTTACCAATCCTAAGTAAACATTAGACTACTATATGTTATTATATCGCTTTCATAGAAACAATCGATCGGTTTGAATATCTTAAGGTATTTCCTGCTTAAAATCGAGTGAGCTCGACTAGCGGATACCCTAAACACAGCCGTTAAATACTTAGTAGGCTTGCTTATATAATCTCATATAATCTTTATGATAGTTACTGTCACAGTTGATCAGAAATATAGTGTGTATATAATTTAGAAGGTTATATCTTTATCAGTGTATAACGATGATTTAATATTTCATATTGACAATATAGTTCTTTATTATTATTTATTCCTTATCTATGTTTATTCCTTTTATTTATTCCTTATCTATGTACTGATTTGCTGGAATATTGATAAAAGTGCAATTCCCAACATCAAACTTCTGTCTTCTCACTCAACTCTACTATCAATTCGCAAGTATTCAATTCACAAGGGTATTCCATGAGTCGGTTCCTTTATGATTGCAAAAAGTGCGGTCAATATTTCGACTGTGTTTATATTGGAGAAGTTGCTAGGGGGTATTTCCGCTTGTGATAGGGTTCCATAAAGAACTTTAGCACTTTTATCAGAGAGAGGCAATAATAATAACAATAATAATAAGAATAATAATAATAATAGTAATAATAATCATTATATTCTTATCATATCCTTCATCACGTTGTTAGTTTTATTAATTACATATATATAATATATATATATATATATATATATATATATGCCAATGCATATCGTATATCATACCAATAGGTCTTCCATATAAATTCTGCACTTACTGTATTTTATCTCTCTTAAATACTCTATCCAAAACGTGTAACATTCATTTAACTAATGATTTCTATGAATATCCAAGCATTTAATTCAACATGCAACATCCAAAGTGCAACTTTGCTGAGTGGCAGTAGGGGGATTGCGGTAGACGTGGGAAATAGCTTGGCATCTTGAAGAAGTCCCATTAAGCAAATGCAATCAATGAGAGTCTCTCTTAAACCCTCTCGCCAAGGAGTGCTCTGCCCCCCACTTGCCCCGGATTTGCCAAGCCCCGTTCCCCTGCTTGCCCCCTCATGAACCCACCACCCCAGCAAACAATTCAATTGCTTTTTATCAGTTGCAAAGCCGGATTGTTTGTGTATGCAAAATATGCATGCTTACAGTGCTGTTTAGATAAATAGGGCTGCTTTGCTCTTAATGAAATGATTTTGTTGCAAAGAGGCAAGAAAGTAGAATGAACTTGTTCAAAGGTATGTGGAGGGCAAAAGGAAGTATCTGCGACCTCATAAAGTATATGTATACCAGATCAGTATTAAAAGTTGGGTAAATTTATCTATGTCCGTCCGAATGTCTATGTGAATGATAAAGTGTCTGAGATACTGAAAACGCACACTTAAACTTTAGTAATTGGTTTCTCCTCCTCATCTATATTTATATGGACAATGCTGTATATATATATATATATATATATATATATATATATATATATATATATACATATATAGCTTAACGACCAAAACGCTTTCCATCATAAAGTTTCTTAACTTAAACAACAGTTGGCTTGTGGGCGTGGTTATGACAAGTTACACACGCAAGCACATGATAATGACCTAATCGAATTGTATGATAACAGACCAACAGACCCACACACAAACACACCAACATACACACAAACTAACACACACACACACCAGCAGACACACACACCAACACACACTCACACACACGCAACTTTGATATTTAGCAGAAGCAGCGCATTTGATGTTTGTTCTTGTTTCTATCAGCTGGATTATATTGTTTTGGCGCCGTGATTCACTCATTGCGATAGCCAAGTAAATGTCTCGGCTCGTAATTGGAATACAATGATGGTTGACTATTGGCCCTGGAAAGTACGTGGAAATTTGTCATACCTATTGCAATTTTCTGGGCTGATTGTAAAGCAGAACTTCAATCTGCACTTGAATACAACTTGCTATATCATATTTAATCGATAACTAAATTCATGATGGATTCTTATTGACCGAGTGGATTATATTGACCGATCAGATAGCGATACTTTGCCTATATCGCTACTCACACGATTAGTTGTTCTCAATAGTACCGGGGCAATCGCAACAAGGTTGCCGGATAGCTTTGCAAGCTTCTTGTTTAATCTAATCAACATCCGACATCGATAAGAATTGAATTGAAAAAAACAGGCAAAAATAAATTTGTATTTTTTTCGATTCATCATTTCGAGAATCGACAGCAATGGGCGACATGTGGTTGGCGGAGAATAAGCTGGAGTCTTTGTCTTTATCGAGGGATTCGTGTCCGGGCAGCCATGCAGACACCTTACTGAAGCGAATGCAACACAGCGATCAGCTGTGCGATGTGGTTCTCATCGCTGGCATTGATGGCAAACGGGTGTCCGCTCATCGCTTGGTGCTCGCAGCTGCGAGTGAATATTTTGCGGCAATGTTTACCGGACAGATGCGCGAGAGCAAGGAGCCCGAGGTGACCCTTGGCGAGGTGTGTGGCGATGCGTTGCAGTTGCTCGTCCAGTACTGTTACACCGGGAGCATTGAGCTGCCAGAGGACACTGTCGAGATGCTGCTGGCCACCGCCAACCTGCTGCAGCTGATCCCTGTGGTGACGGCATGCTGCAATTTTCTCGCCTGGCAGCTGCACCCATCCAATTGTTTGGGATTCGCATTCTTGGCGGATCAGCATGGCTGCACAGAGCTGCTGCGAGTGGCGCAGGAGTACATCTGGCAGCACTTTATGGAGGTGTGCCACAATGAGGAGTTCTTTCAGCTAAACGCCAATCAGCTGGGCAAGCTGCTGTCCAGCGATGAGCTCAATGTGCCAAGCGAGCAGGATGTCTTCCACTCGATGATGTCGTGGGTGCGCCACGATGCGCCCACTCGTAAGCAGCACATAGCTGAGCTGCTCGCCAAGGTGCGTCTGCCCCTGTTGGATTCATCCTTCATTGTGGCTCACGTGGAGAAGGTGTGCAGCGCCAGCAACGAGTGCCAGCAATTGCTGTTGGAGGCCTTCAAGTGGCATTCACTGACCCCCGAATGCCGTTCGCTCATTGCTGCCACCGAACGAACCAAGCCCCGCAAATACATTGCTGTCGACCAATTGCTGGTTGTGGGTAGCAGAGGTGCTGACGGCTGGGTCACCACCATTGAGAGCTACTGTCCGCGACAGAACAAGTGGACGACTTGGGAGCATACGATCGATGGGCGTGAGAACTTTGGCGCCGTTGTCATGGAAAACAAACTGATTTTGGTAGGCGGACGCTATGATAGGAAAGCATTGTGTTCTGTGGAGAGCCTCGACCTATACACGATGGCCAGCGTGCCACTCAATCCAATGGGAACGGCCCGTCAGAGCCCAGGCGTTGCAGTGCTGGATGGGCACCTCAATGTGGTCGGCGGACACGATGGTAGGGTAATTCTGAACACTGTTGAACGCTATGATCCCATTGAGCGCATCTGGAGCTATGTGCCGCCGATGTCCGAGAAGCGACTGCGCCCTGGTGTTGCGGTGTTGGGCAGCCGCCTCTATGCCATTGGCGGACTCGGCCTACACTCAGTCGAAAGTTATGATGCGAAAACAAACAAATGGAGTCGTCGGGCGCCAATGAATCGCAATTATGATATCGTTGGTGTCGCTGTTGCAAATGGATACATCTATGCCGTGGGTGGCTTGGATAAGGAAACCACTAATTTCTCAAATATCGTGGAACGTTATGATCCAGCTACTGATACGTGGACACTGATTTGCTCTCTGGCAGTGGGACGCAGAGGGATCGGTTGTGCTCAGCTTGGAGATCGTTTGATTGCCATTGGCGGAGATGTTAGTCGAGGTTATCTCAACAATGTCGATGAGTACGATCCGGTGCGCAACGTCTGGAATGAACTGGCGCCAATGTCGATTCCTCGTTACGACGCCCTTGTCGTTACCATAACGAACATAATACCACCACCAGCAGCCAGGGATGGGTCCAAACCAGCTTAAGCGTCCTACAAATATGTAATTAAAGAAATTATCAATAATATTATAATCATAATGATGTAATAACTATAATAATAATTACAATAATTATATTAATAAATGACATGTTTCTAGGAGAAGCGGCAAAATGTAAATGAAATTTCCGTTTAGAGTACCTTTAAGTCGAGCACTCCCGACTACAGATTCCTGCTTGCTTGCTTTGTCTGCTGATTTCCTTTCGATTTGCCTACAATAACTCAGCATTAAACATTCATCATTCATCATTCAACATTCATAATTCATCATTCAACATTCATAATTCAGTTCTCGAATCAGTCAAACACTCACAATCGGCTGTGAGTATGATTCATCAGTCTGTTAGGTATTATTTGTACAATCAGGCAAGTGATGATTTCAAGTGTGCTATATGCAAAATAAAGCAAATGATTATTTGCATACAGCATTTGTTTTAGTAGAAGCACAAGATTAACAGATACCCTGTACTGATACCCTAAAATATTACTAGTAGTAGTGCAAAATTAGAGTCCTTAAAGCATAAATTAATTTCGATGTGGGGTTATGAGGAGAGGTGTACAAAAGAGTTGAGATTCTTCATCTCTAAATAATAAATCAGAGCAGAACATGCATATTACAAACTAGGTCGTTCGACTAGGAGATACCCTAAGCCCAGCTGTTAATAATTGAATTTTAGCTTAGCTGACTTATTGAAGAGAATTCCAGGAGCAGTACTAACTTTAACCCATAGATGGAATACCAAAAGACAACATTAAAAATCCACCTTTCAAAATATTTGAGAACTTATTGTTTTGTTGATCATTAAGATAAAGTGCCGCTTGTTTCGCAAGGGTATTTAAGTTTATGGATATATTTCTGCTACTATCTGATACCCTGTTTTTTTCTCGAAATGAAATGAGTGCGTTTATCTTATCAGCTACATTTCAGTTGCGACTTATCAGTTCAGCTTATATGTGGAAACTCATCGAAAGAAACGAAATAACTATGCAAGTTTAGTTTGCTTGGATATCTCCCAAATATCATTTCTCTCTGTGTATTTATGTTGGCTGACTGATTGAAAGTCTGCTTGTTCATTTTGTGTTTACTCTTTATCAGTTTAGACGTCATTAATTCTGCCTGTAAAGAAAGAAATGCGGGCAAACCGTCTGCCAAGCCATACACATACAAATACACAAATCTCAATACATACATATATATATATATATATATATATATATATTGAACTGATAAGCGTTTGAACTGAACTCAAGGCCATCGCTTTTCTTCGTTTGCTCACAATAAATGTATGCAGCAATTGTCGTCTCTTCCCTAGAAAATTCCCTTGTTTTTTGTTTCCGTTTTTTTGCTAAGTGTAACTGATTGCTTACAGCTCAGCTGGTGTTTGTAGAATTGCTTATTGGTCATGGTAATTGGATTGTAAGCAGAAGAGGGAAAAACTACCATACTAAAGAGTATAAAAACAATAACAAAATAACTTTGAGATCTGCTATTTTGCTGTGGAGTTTGAAGGAGACGTTTCGATGCCCATGAAGTATATATATTCTTGATTAGTGTCACTAGAAGTGTGTATATAGTTGTGTTCGTCCACTCTAGTGCCTCAGTTTTGAGACTATTTTGTTCTATCTGTCTTGTTCTTATCTGTTTGTGTGTAAAGGGAAGTATTCAGCACATAAACAGACTACTAAGAGCGTCGCAACTAGCACTTGTAACTAGGTGGGCTACGGAGAGTGAGATCCTTCGATGCGCACAGCAAGTGCGATGGTAGAAATCAAACGACGGAGTTGACGACTAGATTCGAACTGTTTTGCTCTGATGAGCATGGCTTTATTTATACATAATTTTTAACTCTAAAATACATTATTTGACAGTTTTGTGTGGCGCGTGCATCTAGTGCAGCGATCGCAATTCCCACGCTCCTCCTGTCTAGTGTGGCCGTTGTTATGCTTCCGCTGAGGGCAATGATCGTAACATGAGACAACCGCTGGGCTAATGCCATCGAGTGCAGCGACCTCAGTGTGAGGCAACCAAGTGGTGGTGTCCGCTGATATAGGCACGTGCTGGTTGTGATACGATGTTGCTCTCCTCCTCCATATGTCCAAGCTATATGGCTCCTCACAAATGAGGCAACCGCTGAAGTCAGCGTTTGCAATATGAGGCGGCCGCTGACCCACTGCTGTTGAGTGCAGTGTTAGCAATATTCTTTGTTGACGTTTCCTTATTTGCTGTGTGTCTGCGCAAACTGCAGCGCACGTACAAATAGCTTATGATTTAATTATATGAACCTAAACAGTACTATATTCATATGCCAGGGCATGTCGTATATCATATCATACCAATAGGTCTTCCATATAAATTCTGCACTTACTGTATTTTATCTCTCTTAAATACTCTATCCGAAAAGTGCAACATTCACTTAACTAATGATTTCTATAAATATCCAAGCATTTAATTCAACATGCAACATTCAAAGTGCAACTTTGCTGAGTGGAAGTAGGGGGATAGTGGTAGAGGGGGGAGCGTGGGGAAATTGCTTGGCACATTGAAGAAGTCCCATTAAGCAAATGCAATCAATCAGAGTCTCTCTTAAAACGGCAGCTGACCCTTTCGCCAGGGAGTGCTCTGCCCCCTACTTGCCGCCCGTATTGCCTTGCCCCGTTCCCCTACTTGCCCCCTCATGAACCCACCACCCCAGCAAACAATTCAATTGCTTTTTATCAGTTGCAAAGCCGGATTGTTTGTGGATGCAAAATATGCATGCTTACAGTGCTGTTTAGATAAATAGAGCAGCTTTGCTTTTAATGGAATTATTTTGTTGAAAAGAGGCAAGAAAGTAGAATGAACTTGTTCAAAGGTATGTGGAGGGCAAAAGGAAGTATCTGCGACCTCATAAAGTATATATATTCCTGATCGTAAATTTAGCCATGTCCGTCCGAATGTCTGTATGAATGAGAAAGTCTCTGAGATACTTTAAATTTTGACTATTACTTCGCAAATAAGGTATATTTCATGTAATCGATAACCACTCGTTACGCGAATTTCGATACAAATCGAAAACTGATACCAATAAAACTGATACCTGGCATATTAATAAATTTGATTAAGATCGGATAAGGAACACAGATATTGTTGTGCAATAAATAACTAGTCGAAAGACGCTCACTTAAACTCTAGTAATTGGTTTCTGCTCCTCAGCTGTCTACATTTATATGGACAATGCTGTATATATATATATAGATATATATATATGAATAAATCAAGCGATTATTTATTTGTTTCCGGCTTGGCAATGGAAAACTAACTGAAGAAAATGTGTGGGCGAATGTAAACTTGAGTGTGGCTTGTGGGCGTGGTTATGACAAGTTACACACACAAGCACATGATAATGACCTAATCGAATTGTATGATAACAGACCAATAGACCCACACACACTCACACCAACATACACACAAACTAACACACACACACACCAGCAGACACACACACCAACACACACTCACACACACGCAACTTTGATAGTTAGCAGAAGCAGCGCATTTGATGTTTGTTCTTGTTTCTATCAGCTGGATTATATTGTTTTGGCGCCGTGATTCACTCATTGCGATAGCCAAGTAAATGTCTCGGCTCGTAATTGGAATACAATGGTTGACTATTGGCCCTGGAAAGTACGTGGAAATTTGTCATACCTATTGCAATTTTCTGGGCTGATTGTAAAGCACAACTTCAATCTGCACTTGAATACAGCTTGCCATATCATATATAATCGATAACTTAGTTCATGATGGATGCTTTTTGACAATGAAGTTGAATTTACGCTTAATTGCGCTTCATACCGATCAGATAGCGATACTTTGCCTATATCGCTACTCACTCATTTAGTTGTTCTCAATAGTATCGGGGCAATCGCAACAAGGTTGCCGGATAGCTTTGCAAGCTTCTTGTTTAATCTAATCAACATCCGACATCGATAAGAATTGAATTGAAAAAAACAGGCAAAAATAAATTTGTATTTTTTTCGATTCATCATTTCGAGAATCGACAGCAGGCGACATGTGGTTGGCGGAGAATAAGCTGGAGTCTTTGTCTTTATCGAGGGATTCGTGTCCGGGCAGTCATGCAGACACCTTACTGAAGCGAATGCAACACTTTGTGGACAGCGATCAGCTGTGCGATGTGGTTCTCATCGCTAGAATTGATGGCAAACGGGTGTCCGCTCATCGCTTGGTGCTCGCAGCTGCGAGTGAATATTTTTCGGCAATGTTTACCGTACAAATGCGCGAGAGCAAGGAGCACGAGGTGACCCTTTTCGATGTGCGTGGCGATGCGTTGCATCTGCTCGTCCAGTACTGTTACACCGGAAGCATTGAGCTGCACGAGGACACTGTCGAGACGCTGCTGGCCACCGCCAACCTGCTGCAGCTGATCTCTGTGGTGACGGCATGCTGCAATTTTCTCGCCCGCCAGCTGCACCCATCCAATTGTTTGAGATACGCATTCTTGGCGGATCAGCATTGCTGCACAGAGCTGCTGCGAGTGGCGCAGGAGTACATCTGGCACCACTTTATGGAGGTGTGCCACTATGAGGAGTTCTTTAAGCTAAACGCCTATCAGCTGGGCAAGCTGCTATCTAGCGATGAGCTCAATGTGCCAACCGAGCAGGATGTCTTCCACTCGATGATGTCGTGGGTGCGCCACGATGCGCCCACTCGTGAGCAGTACATACCTGAGCTGCTCGCCAAAGTGCGTCTGCCCCTGTTGGATCCATCCTTCATTGTGGCTCACGTGGAGAAGGTGTGCAACGCCAGCAACGAGTGCCAGAAACTGCTGGCTGAGGCCTACAAGTGGCATGCACTGTCCCCCGAGTGCCGTTCGCTCATTGCTGCCACCGAACGAACCAAGCCTCGAAAATCCACTGCTGTCACCCAATTGCTGGTTGTGGGCGGCTTCAATAATGGCTGGGACAAAACCATCGAGAGCTACTGTCCGCGGCTGAACAAGTGGACGACTTTGGAGCATACGATCGATCGCCGTTGGAACTTTGGCGCCGTTGTCATGGAAAACAAACTGATATTGGTAGGCGGACGCAATGGTAGGCAAGCATTGTGCTCTGTGGAGAGCCTCGACCTAAACACGATGGTCAGCGTGCCACTCAATCCAATGGGAACGGCTCGTTTTAGCCTAAGCGTTGCAGTGCTGGACGGACACCTCTATGCGGTCGGCGGAAGCTCTCTGAACACTGTTGAACGCTATGATCCCATTGCGCGCTCATGGAGCTATGTGTCACCGATGTCAGAGAATCGTACGCGCCCTGGTGTTGCGGTGTTGGGCAGCCGCCTCTATGCCGTTGGCGGATACCAACTACGCTCAGTGGAAAACTATGATCCGCAAGCAAACGAATGGAGTCTTCGGGCGCCAATGAATCGCAACATAGGTTACGTTGGTGTCGCTGTTGCAAATGGATACATCTATGCCGTGGGTGGCTTGGATAAGGAAACCACTAATTACTCAAATATCGTGGAACGTTATGATCCAGCTACTGATACGTGGACACTGATTTGCTCTCTGGCAGTGGGACGCGATGGGATCGGTTGTGCTCTACTTGGAGATCGTTTGATCGCCGTTGGCGGATGGGATGGGAATCGTGTGGTCAATAATGTCGAGGAGTTCGATCCGGTGCGCAATGTCTGGAATGAACTGGCGCCAATTTCGAATCCTCTTTGCAACGCCCTTGTCTTTGCAATTCCGAACATAATACCACCACCAGCAGCCAAGGATGGATCCAAACCAGCTTAAGCGTCCTACAAATATGTAATTAAAGAAACTATCAATAATACTATAATTATAATGATGTAATAATAATAATTATAATAATTGTAATAATTACAATAATTATAAAAATATTAATAATAAATGGAGAAGCGGCAAAATGTAAATGAAATTTCCGTTCTGAGTACCTTCAAGTCGAGCTCTTCCGACTACAGATTCCTGCTTGCTTGCTTTGTCTGCTGAATTCCTTTCGATTTGCCTACAATAACTCAGCATTAAACATTCATCATTCATCATTCAACATTCATAATTCAGTTGTCGATTGAGTCAAACACTCACAATCGGCTGTGAGTATGATTCATCAGTCTGTTAGGTATTATTTGTACAATCAGGCAAGTGATGATTCCAAGTGTGCTATATGCAAAATAAAGTAAATGATTATTTGCATACAGCATTTGTTTCAGTAGAAGCACAAGATTAACAGATACCCTGTACTGATACCCTAATATATTACTAGTAGTAGTGCAAAATTTGAGTCCTTAAATAATAGATTAATTTCGATGTGGGGTTATCAGGAGAGGTGTACAAAAGAGTTAAGATTCTTCATCTCTAAATAATAAATCAGAGCAGAACATGCATATTACAAACTAGATCTTTCGACTAGGAGATACCCTAAGCCCAGCTGTTAATAATTGAATTTTAGTTTAGCTGACTTATTAGAGAATTATTC
>JAWNME010000089.1:0-21714 GCA_035044385.1 Drosophila neutralis | reverse complement strand
AGTTTGGATGTCCGTCCAGACTTTGGCGGTTACATGTTATAAGCTACTTTAGATTTTTATTCAATGCTGTGCTTAATTATTTGTTGGCTGCTGCTGCCTCTGACATGCTCCCCCCGTTAGAAGTGCTAGGGTTTCAACCGACTTGGTCTCAAGGGGCAGAACAGCGATTTTGCCAACGGCTCTTTTGATGGTGCCAGCTGCAGTTTTGATTATTGCAACTCGCGAGACGCCGTCCTTTCTAGTAATAGTGCTCTCGACCCGACCAAGACGCCATTGCAGGGGTGGCACGTTGTCGTCCTTCAGGACCACGATTGAATTTATCATCAGGTTAGGCATCGATGTGCGCCATTTTGAACGATCTTGAAGAAATGATAAGTAGCTGGTGATCGATGCCTACTGTATTTGACATACGCGCTGCCAGCGACTTAGGCGATTGATGTCGATATGCGTTATGTCGGGTTCTTCGATTGTGGCATATGGAGTTCCAATCAAAAAATGCCCAGGAGTGAGAACTTCTAGATCGCTTGGATTCTCTGAAATGGGACAAAGAGGTCGTGAGTTTAACATTGCAGAAATTTCGCATACAAGGGTACGAAGCTCATGAAATGTGAGAACAGATTTTCCAACGATGCGATAGCAATGGCACTAAATGTGGAGACGTGCGCAAGAGACAAAATAACAACCAACAACAATAGCACTAGTGCAGATGCACGTGTGGCAAAACCATGCACCGTTGGTTAGTCACCTACACTAGTGCAGGTACACGGATACCGGGGCACCGTTGGTTAGTCACCCACACTAGGGTAAGAAACATAACCGATGGAAAGAGAGTTATGGATTAGGGACACGAGTGCCCAAACTATATAACTAAACTGCAGGCATGCGCTAAACTCATTAGCAAATTTTACAAGAATCAGCAAACATGTCGAACATCAGAAAATTCAACGCAACCTCCACTGGCCAACGCCGGTCGGCGTCAATTGCCAGCGCTGGACCCAGCGGAGCTGGAGTCCAACGCGGAAGAGCAGCCGGCCCAGCAGCACGTATGACTGATGGACAACGATCTCGGCGGCCACGCGGACGCGTGGTTCGCGTCGTACGAGTGCTGCGGGTACGGCGTCTAGTGCGTGTGGTGCGTGTGCACACACCACGACGGCCGCCGTTATACTTATATGACGACGCAGAACTGGAGCGGTGGGCACAGCCAGGTCGCGCCGACCTCGAGATGGACGTCGACGAAGAGGACCGAGATGCCCCGAGACCAGCGATGGAGGAGGATGCCCAACCGCGGCGGCAGCGGTACCCCAGTGAAATGGACGACATCGACCCCGACTGGGTGCAGAGGCTCTTCCCCGAGCTACCGCCGACCCCCGATCGGGATGAGTCCGCGGTGCAGTTCCCAGGGCTGAGGCCGCGCGCGGACTCTATCGACTCCGTCGAGGAACCACCAGCCGCGGTCGGCAACGTGGCCAACGGCAACGACGTCGAAGAAGGCAGATGGGCTCGCGACCAGGGGAGAGGCGACAGCCCCTATCAGCCATACTCGGAGACCGAGGAGGAGGAGCATGACGAGTCATCGGACGATGACGATGGCACCATGCTCTCCCGGTCTCATGCCGAGGAGACCATCGTCCTCTCCTCGGACACCGAGGACGATGAGCGAAACTCCAGCACCAACTCGGACACCGACAGCGACACCAGTTCCAGCTCGGCATCCCCACCACGGAACCCGGATGAAGAGGATACAATGCCATACGTGCCGCGGGCACGGACAGAGGAAGTTATTACCATATCCTCCGACGAGGAGGAGGCGATCCCCGACGCGGAGCCAACGGCCGGTCCATCACCAGGCCCTAAACCCCAGCCACCCACAGTGTCTCGCGTGTATAAACGAACTTATGCCGCCGGACACTGGCAGGAGGATGTGCGACCGCCATCCGAGTGGCAACTGGAGGAGGAAGCAGCGACCATCCAACCCTTACGGCAACCAGTGCCAAGGCCAGTTACTCGGCGACCAGTAACACCACCACCCCCGCCGCCGGTATGCCCGCGGCCAGAAACGCCACCATCCCCGCCGCCGGTACACCCCCGGCCAGGAACACCACCATCCCCACCGCTGGTGCACCTCCGGCCAGCCTTCCACCGCCAAGCGTCATGGCCAGCGACGACACCCCGGCCACCAAGCCCGACGCTGCAGCGGCAACGGTCCATGCCGGAGTCCAGCGTGTGATGGCGCGAACTGCCATCCGCAGAGTGGCCTACTCCGGTCATCGACGCTGTAGCCGAACACTCAGGCTACCATCGTCGGTCGTCCCGACTAGTGTGGAGCGCCGGACGGCGCTACCGCATTAAAACCACCATTCGGTACGGTACTCGGGTGTTCGCCGAACAAAACCCCAAATAATCAGAGAAAAAAGTACATAAAGGAAATAAACAAACATCTGTAAATAAAAGAAAAAAAAAAACAAATGATCTAGAAATGAGCAATGGGAAAAGAAGGGAAGGGGACCATTAATGTTTCTAAAATCCATCTTCCCCAGCGCCGAAAACACCAGCCTTGCTAACGGCGGAGAGCCGATGCACGAGGATGGAAAGGAGCATGGCGAGTCATCGGGCGATGACGACGACACCATGCTTCCCATCCCTCGGGTTGGCGAAGCCAACAACACCATCTACACATCAACACAACCGTCGCCGTTGGGACAGTGGAAGTCTTCCACTGCCGAAGAAAGAGGGGAGTGTGAGGAGCCATATAGCGACCGCATATAAATATATATGTTTATATATTTATTTGTGCTATATGCGTATATGCGTACAGTCCCGACAAAAGGCCGCGACACGGGCTATATAAAGAGCGCCGCAACACACTGAGGGCAGTTCAGTTGAGAGATACCACACGAAAAGGGGAAACGCTGCCCAAACGGTCCGAGAACAGAATTAATACGCAGAAGTTATGAACAAACCTACGCAAGTGCGGTAGAGCATTAAATAAGTGAACAAACACGAGTGGAGAATACTACCAATACAGGACACTAAGGTCCTTGGGTGATTAAGGAAGTGAATCCTTGCCACGTTTAAGCCGTGGTAATAGGCGGGGCCTGCATAGTTCCAAGTTAAGCGTTCGAAAACAAGCCTGCGTTAGACAGTATACGTGCGAAATCCGTTTGGTCAAACGGGGTGCCGTATGGTAAGCTGTCGGAGCAGCGCGAAGCCGCAGTCTTGCGTAACTGGTGTACGGGGTGCCTAGAACCGACTTTCCCGAACAGGACCACTTACCGAAACAAGCCAAGGCCTCAGTGAATTGTCGAAGAAACAAACTCAAACATTAGGCAGAATAATAAGTGTGATTAATTAATGCCAAATAAACAATATTTTTATAACATTATATCAAAACGTGTTGTCAATTGTCGCATCGCGACCAATTTTCTAAATTTGTTGCACGAACCCACAGCTCGACTGAGCGTTAGCCCGGCAAGTAAATAGGTTCGTTACACTATAAGTTGCTGTAAGTCCTTTACAATGTAAAGACGCAGTTGGCGCGAAATAAATCCACAAAGACACAATTCAACAGGTTATGGGTTCAGGGCTTCGAAGAGTAGTGTTTATTATTTTTATTTGCTGTGTGCGATAATTAATTGCTTAGAGCTATAATGAACATGAGTGGATCAGGATTATATGCCATTAATAAGTTAGATGGCGAAAACTATGCGGCGTGGTCATTGTAAATGAAAAGTGTGCTGGTGCAACTTGACCAATGGCCAATTGTTTGTGGAAGGATTGTGAAATCGGAAAATGCAACACGGGCTGAAAAAGCTGAGTTTGATAAGTGTGACGAAATGGCATTATCAGGCATAATGCTGGGTGTAGAACCGTCACAGATAATTTTTATAAAGGATTGCGTTCCGGCAAAAGAAGCTTGGGATACGCTCTCCGGTGTGTATCAGCCACGTGGACCTGCCACGAAAATTACGTTGTTTCGAAAATTGCTTCAGTTAAGGTCGACAGAGTTAAAGGTAGTCGATTTGCAAGTTTCTGAAGACGTTTTGACAATTGTGTTGCTGTCGGGACTTGGAAAAAGTTGTGAAAGTTTTGTCGTCGCGATCGAAACGAGAGAGCAGTTGCCATTATTATCGGACCTTAAAATCAAGATTATTGAAGAAACCGTGAGACAAAGAATAAGCAACGGAGAAGACGACAACAGTGTACAGCAAGCGTTCGTTTCGCGCGCAAATATCAGAGAAAGCAAAATCGTCCAAGAGCATATCAGAGGAAGCAGAAATGTGCAAGAGAATAACGGCATTAAGCATAACAAAAAGTGTTATAGATGCGGACGTGAGGGTCATTTTATTGCACAGTGTAATGAAAGAAAAAATGATAAAGGACAATAAAAAAATCAACGACGCAGAACGATCGTATGCTATACTCAGAAATGTGCAGAGTAACAGTAAAGTGACAAAATCGATGTGGTGTCTGGACAGTGGCGCCACAGCTCACATGTGTTGTGATAAATCGTGGTTTGTCGACTTTAAAGAGCACAAGGAAAATATTCTTCTAGCTGGAGATAATTTCATAAGAGGCGACGGCATTGGCACTGTGTGTGTAAATTTAATCTTGTAGTATGTAATTAAGTATGTAATCGTTGTAACGGCAACGATAAATATCGCTACGTCGATTAATATTATTGCTATGGTCACACATTTACCGTGCTTAGCTTTATGTATTCTATAAGTCAGTTGCCATAAGATTGATTTAAAAATATTCCCAATCTTATCTTAAGGCTCTCCATGACTCACTATCAAATTCAATTTTGTTACCATATTGATTTCAAATTAATATGCATTGCTTATCTGATTTGCTAATTTTAAAATGACACTTTATGCTTTCAATCTTGGGATTATCCATTATCCATCTCCTATGCAGCGATTCTGTCCCCTCCAAAACAGCGGCACTTGGACATATGCGACAACTTCACATTAAATTCAAATGTGATATTTGCAAAATACACGTCGTGCGGATCTCAAACGTCACATGGACCGTAAACACAAACGCGGAACATAAATCCATTTCTTACATTCATATACATATATATATATATATGTATAGAGAGCACAGACCCACACGCACAACTTTACAAAGCAGCAAATAAAAATTATGAACAACCAAATAAACAGCCCCAACTCGCTGGGCAAGACCCAGCGACACTGGAATTCAACACGGATGGGGGACGGTCCGGCCACGCACATGGCTGCTAGACGGCGATCACGCGGCCGCGTGGTTCGCATAATACGCGTGCTGCGCGTGAGACGTTTAGTGCGGGTGGTGCGCGTGCCCACACCACGACTGCCACTCCGAAATCAAAGTGACGAGCAAGAACGGGAGCCATGGGCATCGCTGCTCCACGGGATGTACAACGAAGAAATGGACGTCGAGGGCGGTGTAGAGGCATTGGAGCCTCCGAACCACGCACGACTAAACCTGTGTTTAGACAAGTGTACAAGCGAATCCTGGTGAATAACCGGAGTGGCGTGTGGTATCGCTGTCGGGCAGGCGAAAGTCGCAAACTTGCCTAGCTGGTGCGCGGAGTGCCTGGAGCAAACTCTCGCGAACAGGAGCACTCTCAAGTTGACCAAGGGCTTCAGTGGACTGCTGTTAACATCCAAGTATACATACAAATAAGTGTAATAATATAAACTAAACCAAATAAAGCCATGTGTAAAATATATAAAACTAACGTTTTGTTAATTGTCGCAAACGCAACTAATACAAATTTGTTGCACGAACCCACAAGCTCGTCCGAGTTTCAGCTTAGCTAAAACTACCCGAACAAAAAGCAGTTGCATGTACTTCACAACGTTCAAAAAGTTCCAAATTTTACCACAGTGTAAGTGGAAGGGAAGAGCAATTCAGCGGCTCTGCCTGCATTGTGTTTGCTGCATCTGGCATGTCAATCGCTTTGTGCTTAAACCATTTGAGAATCGTAAGATAAACTTTCATCAAAGCAAATGCCCTGAAGTAGGCAACACAAATGCGTCGCGCAACAAATTTTATTTGATTGCATTTGCGACAATTGAGAACACCGCTGTTATTATATATATTTATTCAACTTTCGCTATGTTTAGAGGAGGCACTTTTTTGTGTTCACCTATGTTCTAACTGGTTCAGAGGGTTGTGACTTATTTTAATAAATGTAAAACACGATTACTTTACATTGTTTTCTTTCATGTGTTGATTCAATTTTTATTGTTTTGGTTACTTCAAATTAAAATTAGCGTATGCGTTTGTATTTATATTATAAGCCTTATTTGTTAGCTTAACTTCGACAATTGACGCGCGTATCTATTTGATGCCAATGCATAACCGTGACCGTGATAAAGTTGCATGTGCGAGGCAAAGACAAAAATTAGAGATAAGCAAGCAAATGACGTTAGATTTTTATTCAATGCTGTGCTTAATTATTTGTTGGCTGCTGCTGCCTCTGACATGCTCCCCCAGTTAGAAGTGCGAGGGTTTCAACCGACTTGGCCTCTCAAGGGGCAGAACAGCGATTTTCCCAACGGCTCTTTTGACGGTGCCAGCTGCAGTTTTGACTATTGCAACTCGCGAGACGCCGTCCTTTCCAGTAATAGTGCTCTCGACCCGACCAAGACGCCATTGCAGGGGTGGCACGTTGTCGTCCTTCAGGACCACGATTGAATTTATCATCAGGTTAGGCATCGATGTGCGCCATTTTGAACGTTCTTGAAGTAATGATAAGTAGCTGGTGCTCGATTTGCCCCAGAATGCCTACTGTATTTGACATACGCGCTGCCAGCGACTTAGGCGATTGATGTCGATATGCGTTATGTCAGGTTCTTCGATTGTGGCATATGGAGTTCCAATCAAAAAATGCCCAGGAATGAGAACTTCTACATCGCTTGGATGAAATGAGACAAACAGGTCGTGAGTTTAACATTGCAGAAATTTCGCATACAAGGGTACGAAGCTCATGAAATGTGAGAACAGATTTTCCAACGATGCGATAGCAATGGTAGTAGTAGGGAACTGGGAATTCTAGGACAGAAAGTCCTAGTCTAAAGGGTGGGTTCATTGATCAGTGTAAAAGTGTTTTTGGTTCTCTCTTCGCACCTTCGTTGTCATTGGTTAGAACTAGGACTGGAACGTAGGACACCTCCCACCTAAATGTTTTCCCACATCATAACTACAGTATTATTGACGTAAACTGATGTTGAGTAGGTACTTCGCACGTACGTTTGACACGTGCAGCTATCTATTTGTGTGTGTTTTCGGTTCTCTCCCTTTTACAGTGCACTCTGTTTGAGTGACCCTCCTTATGATGATTTCACAATAATTTGAAATAATAGCCTGCTGTGATTTGTATACCTGCAGACTTCATACCTAGGTTTATAGAGCTTATTATGTTTAAATAAAAGAATTTTTTTGTTTACGTTTTCATAATAAAATATATTTCTTATTTTTACAGTATGTCAGAGGCAGCAGCAGCCAACAACTAATTAATTATAACATCGATTAAAAATGTAACGTAGTTTTGTAACGTCATTGGTTGCCCATCCCCAATTGTCATCTTTGCCTTTTTAATTACGCGCGTTTACTCTTTTTCGTCTCCGTTTGCCCGCCCACATTCTTGCATTCGCATATGCTTGAAAATAGTACCGTTGGCTTCTTATCTATAAATTGCCCAACAAATTATTAGTTGCGCTGTGCAAAAACTTTCGTTAACGCAGCGGTCAGTCAGCGGTCAACCTGTACTTGCCGTTAATTTCGTTTGCATTTCGTTCGTCCGTTATTTCGCGAACAACATACATTCAAACATACGTGCATATTCGACAGTGCTGATCGCGTGAGTCAGTCGTGACTAACAATTAAAATGGCTGAAAACGAATCGAGTTCAAATGCGGCTCCTCACTCTGACTTGGACTTTTACAAGGCAAAAGCAGAATCAGTAGCTCGGCAACTCAATGCATTAAATTCGTTCTTAACCAGTGAGCTGATGCATTTCGATGAAGCTGAGTTGCAGGCTAGACTGGATTTAATCAGCGAAATGCGCTTCAGCTTTGATGCCGCACAATCCAAACTTGAGAAGCTTAATCTTATGGAGCTGGCCACGGACGCAAGGTGGCAATTTGCCCAAGTCAGCTACGAGGTGACATCCAAGCCTACTCGTGAACTCACCAATCTGCATAAGGCTTAGATTCTTCATTCTAACCCGAACGAGCTAAATGGTCAAGAGCCGCAGCGCGTCTCTCTAGATTACCACAATTTAAACATCCACGCTTCGGCGGTGCATACATCGACTGGCCCGACTTCTTCGCTATGTACAACACTGTCGTCGGCCATAATGAGGAACTAACTAAAGTGGAGAAGTTTCAGCATCATCGATCATGCCTGGCTGGACCTGCGTTGGAAGCGATTCGCGCTTTCGAACCAACGGAAGATAATTACGACAAGGCCATGGAATTTCATGGCACACATGCATTTTCAGGCTCACGTACGTTCCATATTCAGGCTCTCAGGTGTGGAAAAGGGCTCGGCGACCAGTCTGCGTCAATTGAGTGACAGTGTTAATTCACAGGGTAAGAATAAAAAAAAAGAAAGGGGTATACAAAATAATAAAATAAATACGGAGAAATTAAATGAAAACGCCCAAAGGAAATGGTAAGAATAAAATAAAAGGAAGGGTATGCAAAGGTCGTATACACCTACTTATAACAAAAATAGTAATAACTAAACCAATATATATATATATATATATATATATATACATAAATAAAATTAAAAAAACACCAAGCATAACAAAAAAATAAACAATAATTGGAGCCCTAAGGCGGGTCCAAACTAGGTAAACAGCCCTGAACGCGGCGAAAAGTGAACACGCCACAGCTATTGCAGAGAGTAGACAGCAGCTATGGCAGTGGGAGAGGATGGCCATGACCTGCGTTAAAGTTCACTCGGACAAAGTGCAACGGCCGTCGACAGCGTTATGCTTACCGCTGACAAAAAGAAAAAAAAAACGGCAACAACGCTTGCCCTTCAAGAGAAGAAGTACAACGACCGCCGAAAACATATTAACCGCTCACACGCTAGAGAGCGCAAGCGCTCCAAGCTGCGAAAACGTCCGCTCGTCGCTTTGGCGGAAATTTACAACAACACCGCTCACACGCCAAAGAGCGCACGCACAGCGACTGCCGAAAACGTTCGCTCACCGTTGTTGACCAATCGCACAACAACAATGGCTTGCACTAGGAGAGCACAAGTGCAATGACCGCCAAAAACATTGTGCTCGGTGCCTAGCAACAGCAGATTTACGCACTAGTGTGGAGACGTGCGCAAAAGGCAAAATGACAACTAACAACAATAGCACTAGTGCGGATGCGTGAGTGACAAAACCATGCACCGTTGGTTAGTCACCAGCACTAGTGCAGGTACATGGATACCAGGGCACCGTTGGTTAGCCACCCACACTAGTGTAAGGAGCAGCACCGGTAGAAAAGAGCACAAACTCAACCCGAGAGAGTTATAAATTAGGGACACGAGTGCCCAAACTATATAACCAAACTGCAGGCACGCGCACAGCTCATTAGCAAAATTTGCAGAGGAGACAAAACAATGAACAACGAAGCCAAGATGAACGCAGCCTCCAGTGGTCAACGCCGGTTGACACCCAATCTCGCTGCTGGACCTAGCGGAGCTGGGACCCAGCATAGAAGAGGAGCCGGGCGACAACGAGGTCAACGGCGACGGCATCAAGGGAGGCGGATGAGACCGCGACCATGATTAAAAAAATAAAAAACAATGGAAAATAAATTTGTTTATTAATAATAATAAATAATAAATAAATAAATAATTAATAAAAATAAAAATGTTAACAAAGTGAAATAATGGACAAAGCCAATGTTTGGTTACGCAGGTATCCGCGCCAAACAACGGTTAAAGCAGCTTCTCTTAACATTGTACTCTTTTAATAAGTTATGCTCTGCGCAGCATAAAGAGAAAATTAACGTAAAGATCTAACTGTTGTTTTGTACATGCTTATCGGCATTTCGTTTATTGCATTTGTTCTCGCTTTGCTTGCCTTTTGCAATGCCAGCTGCAATTCGGCAGCTAGTTAGTTATATTTCGTCAATCGAGAAAACAAGTCGCGGCATTGTGTTCGACACCGCAGATCGGCGGATCGGTTTGAACAATTAAAATTGAAAGCTCAAATCGGAGCTAATAACAAACAATTATAAATACTTTAATTTTGGCCACGAAGGCAAAACAATTGTAGCTCAATTCGGAGTTTTGTAATAAACAGTTGTAGCTCAAATCGGAGCTTTGTAATAAACAATTGTAGCTCAAATCGGAGCTTTAATATAAATAATATATAATAATAAACTTAATTAATAGAAAAGAAAGTTTTCGGTGCGTTTCTATTAATTTTTGTGAGACTTTGAAAAATTCGATAGCTATTGAAAAAGCTCAATAGCTCAACAGCCAATAACAATAAAGTGAATTCTGAGGCCGAAGTGGAAACAGTTGCTACGGTGTCGCTGCTGTCCCCAACAGCCCCAGTTAAGTCGACATGGCCATTAGGAGCAGCAATTGACGAGGACGTTTTCAAAGCAATGTTCGACACGGTGCTCCAGAGGACAGCGTTGGGTAAAAACCTAAGAATGCAAAGCCGACACATACACCTATTCGAAGAAAAAACGTTCGCGCCAAATCAGCCTGCAACAAAAGTAGGTAAGATAGCAAGCGCATCACCGCAAATTTTGCCGTTATCAAACGACGAAATTTCCCCTCCAACGGAAGACAAGCAAGCAGCAAGGAGTGAACGAGACGGCGATAGTTGCGCGCGCAAACACCCAAACGCGCAACTTATACAGTCAAAGCTTGCATTCAAAAAATTGGCGCCAACTTCCCCCGCTACACACACATCAGCAAAAAGTAGTTGTACCTTTGAAAACAACACAAACACAAGGAAGACGATTTCCCCGCCAGCTTATGACACACTAACGACAAGTGCCTGCACAAGAAGCACACACACAACAATACAAGCAGCACGAGTAAACGCACACAACATAATTTATTCAAACGCCAATAATTTTGGCGCGCAACTACAGGCGTCCACCACGCGAAGAAGCCTACTGCCTTTCCTCACACAGGAGTCACCCACTAGGAGCAATATGACAAAGCCAGCTAATACCAACAATATGCGGGTAGAAAGCTGGCTAGGCGGAGCCCCGCCTATGCTTCCTAGTGAGCTGCGGAAGACAACAGCGATTGAGGCAAATCCCAGCCATATATACCGCACGCCACTAAAACGCAGATGCATTGACATTGACGACGAAGAGGAAGAGCTGCACAACATGGATAGGATGATAGCAACACCAGCCTTTAAGAGCAATGTTGCTATCAAACTGCATCAGGAGAAGCGTCGCCAAGAACATCTAAATAAAGCTGAAAAACAAACCCTGAAACAAAATGATGCAGAGCAACATCTGCAATCGCCATACCTGCAGCAACAGCAGCGAGATGACGCAATCCTGCAACAGCAGGAGCATCAACAACCACTGGACAAATTGCAGCACGCAAAGCAACTCCTAGTGTATGCTCAAATACACCACCATAAAAGCAATAGCATGGAACAACAATCTACGCAGCAACTACGCCGAGACAATGTACGCGCACTGCAGCAGCCATTCCAGCAGAAAATGCCATCCATCTTCCTTCCAGCAGTCCCCGCAATAGTGCCTCTCTTGGATAAACTTTCCAGCCTGCCAGATATTGGCAAATTCCTTACTAAGGCGACAGCAAGCAACGGACTCCGTATACAGTGCGAGGACATCAAGACGTACAATGCGATTCAGGCAGTCCTCGTGGAACACGGTTTGCAGTCGCACACGCACCAAATGCCTAGCGAGAAAGGTTTCCGGGTTGTCATTCGTGGACTCCACCATTCGACTCCAAACGAGTGGCTGATCGCAAAGCTGAGTCACTTAGGTTTCACAACACGGTTCGTCAGAGCCCTAAGAAACAGATTTACAGGAAGACCGTTAAACATGTTTGAACAAAAACATTCTCACCGTTAAGCACCTAGGTAGCCAAATCATCGAGATTGAAAGACAATCTAAGCCACGAGATCCTGTCCAGTGCCACCGTTGCCAGGCATTCGGGCACGCATGAAATGCGCAGGTGATCATCCCTCGACCTCATGCAGGAAACCCAGACAGGACGACCCCAAGTGCACAAACTGTGGCAATGCACACGTAAGCTGCTACAAGGGGTGCCCAGCCTTCAAGGAAGCGCGTGCCAAACTGGCGGCAAATCGTGTTGCTGCAGAGAAGCACAATGGGAGCCACAACCGTCGCAACATTCCTCACAAAATAGCAGCCACGCCCTCTCGCCATATACCACAGCCAGCACGACCAAAGTCAAACCAGCAAACTGCAATTAAACGGCCACTTTCTCCACCTGCGAATAAATATAAAAAAACATATAGTGATGTTGTGCGTGGAGTACCGAGTGTTACAAGAGTGCAAAACCCAGCCGAAAAACACCTGGCCTCGGTTCAGCATAAGCTGAAGCAACAACAAAACCAGGACACGAGGCGTAAATCAAATCCAAACGAAAGCAAAAAAAGCAAGTACTCACCTGACAAATCCGCAAGGAAGCCGCACCTTCAAAAAGACGCATCTTGTGAAGACCAGCAGCCCCTCCAGCAGCAGCCCCGGTCTGAACAAGAGCAGCATTCAAAACAGAAGAACGAGCAGCAACAAACGACGGCCATAATCATGCGCCTGGAAAATAAAATCGACCAGTTATTAAATGTATTACTACAATACATAGAACTACAAACTAAAAATAGCTCAACTACAATCGCCGCTCCAGTTGCCCAACAAAGCCGGCAAGTCATCGCACAGGATCACCATGACAATTCGTGGACGGATGCGGACGACACATTCAGTGACATCTTTGTTGATGAACGCATGTTGTCTCCGTGATAGCGGTTGGGCCTGGAGAAAATAAAAACAAAAATAAACGTAGATTAACTAAATGAAATAAATCAAATTAAAATTAATTAAATTAAACCAAATATTAATCCAAATAACAAATAACAAATTAAAACAAAACATCAAATAACAACAATAGCTAACAGCAGAAGCAACAACAATAAATTTAACCTAATAACTAAACGAATAACATATACAAATAAATTAAACAAACAATTATAATAAATAATTTAAATACAAATTAAAATAACATTAATCCAAATTAAAATAATCACAAGTTCAAAATTGTTGCATTCGCCGTGGAACACCAGAATAAACAAGCGACAAATATGTAAACAAATATATATTTTTTATGTTGCCTACCTTAGGGCGTTTACTTTATTGAAAATTCGCCTTGCAATTCTCAAATGGTTTAAGCGCAGACCGATTGGCATGCTCGATGCAGCAGACGCTCGAGGCCGGAAAACGCGAAAGAAAAAGCGGGCCGAATTTAAAGGGAAAAACAGAGGTGGAAAAAAGGCCACTGAATTATTTTTCCATTCCACTTACATGGTGGTTAATCGTAAAAGTTACATGTTACGATTTATTTATTTTTTTTTGTATTTGTATTTTTTTCTGTATTTTCTTGTATTTTTTTTGTATTTTTTTTAGAGTTAAGTGATATATATTAAATTAATTATAAATATGAATAACATATAGTCAGACTATTAGATGCGAGTAGATTAGTCTGGAGGGGAGAATCGCCGGGTGTATGGAATAAATTGGTCGCCAACTCCAATAAGAGGGCGATGAAACCATAAAATCCCACTGGTTCATCGCAGGAAGGGCGGGTACGTCGTGGCCATAAACACCAGGCCTGCCAACTGTTCTATTCATTTTTTTGTGTGCGCATGTAGGTCGCTATGTAGTGTTGTGAAGATAGTCAGTTTCATATCTGTACCGTCTGTGGGCAAGGTTGGAATTACCACACCCTGAGAAAACCGAGTTAGCCGAGGTTGCCCACCGAGAAATAATAGACGTGTTACAAAATTTTCAAATATGAATTTTTACAAAACGTGACATAAAATAAAACTAAAGATAAAAGTTTAAAATTTCTTAATAAAATTTTAATATAAGAATAATAAATACATATAATACAAACAAAAATGCAAAAGCAAGTAAAACTAAAATAAAACAAATATATACGCAAAACAAGCAAACCAAATTAAACAAACATAAATACAAAACGCGCTACATGCAAAACATGCAAAACGAAAACCAATTAAATGCAAATAAATGCACGCATACATACAAAGCAAATATAACCAAATCAAAACAAATGAAAATTAATACACGCACATCTGCACGTGTATTAACTTGTGTATTAACACATTTTATAAATAAAAATAAATAATGCGACTTACCTGATGAGCCTGATCCCTGAGTGTCCAGCTGGGCGAATTTTCCAACGGCGAGCCGCTCCAAATTACTGGAAAAAAGAAAACATACAAAATTAATTGACGATCATGCTGCGGCCGACGGCAAAACGGCGCTACATACCCCAGCCACTCCAGCATGGAATAACAACAAAGACGACTCCCCGGCGCAAGCTGCTCATCCAGTACCTGTAAAAATAGATTTAAATTAAATATATGTTATTAAATGTTATTACACTTGTTAGCTATAAGCAATTGTAAACGTAAACACCAAACACAGGGTGACCCTTTATGTTAATCGTCTTTTCAGCTATCGCAATGCCGATAGCTTTTATGATAAATGTTATAGTATTTATTCAACTGCCTATGTTAGTATTTATGGTATTTATACAATAAGTTGTTTGTTATTGTAGCAATTCAAATTCTGTATATGTTGCCTCCTGGTAATCGAACGAATTAAATAAAGAACCCGCCAGTGTCAAAACTGGCGAGCAAGTCTGCTATTAAAAAAAAGAAAAGAGCACAAACTCAACCCGAGAGAGTGATAAATTAGGGACACGAGTGCCCAAACTATATAACCAAACTGCAGGCACGCGCACAGCTCATTAGCAAAATTTGCAGAGGAGACAAAACAATGAACAACGAAGCCAAGATGAACGCAGCCACCAGTGGTCAACGCCGGTTGACACCCAATCTCGCTGCTGGACCTAGCGGAGCTGGGACCCAGCATAGAAGAGGAGCCGGGCCAGCAGCGCGCATGCCTGCTGGATGGCGAGCTCGGCGGCCACGCGGACGCGTGGTTCGCATAGTGCGAGTTCTGCGGGTGAGGCGCTTAGTGCGTGTGGTGCGGGTGCCCACACCACGACTGCCGCCCCAAGACCAACGCGACAACGACGAACTGGAGTTGTGGGCGTCGCCAGGTCACGACGAGAGTGACCTCGAGATGAGCATCGATGGAGAGGCGCGGGAACCTCCAAACTCGGTGATGGAAGAGCAGCCGCGGCGGCGTCGATATCCCAGCGAGCTGGATGATATCGACCCAGAGTGGATAAGAAGGCTCTTCCCAGAGCTACCACCGACCCCCGATCGGGATGAATCCGCGGTGCAATTCCCCGGGCACCACCAGAGGTCGACAACGAGGTCAACGGCGACGGCATCGAGGGAAGCGGATGGGACCGCGACCATGATGGACGCGACAGCCCCTATCACCCGTTCTCCGAGGTCGATGAAGGGGAACATGGCGAGTCATCACCAGTCCTCGGGACAACAGAGGAATTAGCCCGGCTGACGACGAGACCAGCGAAAGGGGACCGAGGCGCGAGGGCGGAGAGGAGCATGGCGAGTCATCGGGCGATGACGACGACACCATGCCCTCCCGGTCTTGGGCCGAGGAGAACATCGTCCTCTCGACAGATGACGAGGACGACAGTCAGGACTCCAGTACCGACTCGGACGCCGACAGCGACGCGAGTGCCGACGACGCCAACGCGGCATCGGACCTACCACAGAATCCGGATGATGAGGACACGATGCCTTACGTGCCGCGGGCGCGAGCCGAGGAGGTCATCATCATATCATCCGACGAAGAGGAGGCGACACACGACGCCGAACCACAGCAAGGTCCGCAACCCCAGCCACCCACAGTGTCCCGCGAATATAAGCGGACTTATGCCGCCGGACACTGGCATCATACCTATACCGTGGTGCACAGTTGGCAGGAGGATGTGCGGCCGCCACCCGAGTGGCAGCTGGAAGAGGAGGCGCCGACGGTCCGACCCGTGCAACAACCGGTACCGAGGCCAGATACACGGCGGCCAGAAACGCCACAACCCCTGCCGCCGGCATACCCCCGGCCAGAAACGCCACAACCCCCGCCGACGATATACCCCCGGCCAGAAACGCCACCACCCCACCGCCGTTGAGACAGTGGAAGTCTTCCACTGCCGAAGAAAGAGGGAAGTGTGAGGAGCCATATAGCGACGACAAAAAAATATATAGGTTTATATATATACGTGTGCTATATGCGCCCCTCAAAGTAACTGCACATCAGACCGAAGTCCGGCTCTGTTTGCAGTTGCGGCGAATTCGCTCTCTTTCGTCCTCTCTCTTTCGCATGCAGGTTGTCAGCCATATGAGCGTGTCTGACACACATGTCCACCAGGACATGTGCCGTTATGTGTGAGGAGTATTGCGAGTGCAATATCTCCATCCATACTCACACTAACGGCAGACATAGGCTGGCGCCAGCAGATGGCAGTGGAAAATTACTGGTACAGTCCCGACAAAAGGGCCACGACCCGGCCTATATAAAGAGCGCCGCAACACACTGAGGGCAGTTCAGCGAGATCCGATACGCAAAGCGGAACCTCTGACGGAGTTCCGTTAGATACCAAAGTGAAAAGGGGAAACGCTGCCCAATAATTTCAAAACAAAGTTCGTAAGCGGGAGCTACGAATAAAATCTACGCGAGTGCGGCAGAGAAATAAACAGCGAGTGAAGACTTTTACTAAGACAGGACACCGAGGTCCTTAAAACGATAAAGTAGTGAATCCTTGCTAAGTTTAAGTTGTGCTACGAGGCGAGGCCTACATAGTTTCCAAGCTAAGCGTGCGATAACAAGCCTGCGTTAGACAGTATACGTGCGAAATCCGTTTGGTCAAACGGGGTGCCATATGGTAAGCTGTCGGAGCAGCGCGAAGCCGCAGTCTTGCGTAACTGGTGTACGGGGTGCCTAGAACCGACTTTCCCGAACAGGACCACTTACCAAAACAAGCCAAGGCCTCAGTGAATTGTAGAAGAAACAAACTCAAACATTAGGCAGAATTATAAGTGTGATTAATTAATGCCAAATAAACCATATTTTTATAATAATATATCAAAACGTGTTGTCAATTGTCATAGCGACCAATTTTCTAAATTTGTTGCACGAACCCACAGCTCGACTGAGCGTTAGCCCGGCAAGTAAATAGGTTCGTTACACTATAAGTCAGTTGCTGTAAATCCTTCACAATGTAAAGACGCAGTTGGCGCGAAATAAATCAACAAAGACACAATTCAACAGGTTATGGGCCCAGGGCTTTGAAGAGTAGTGTTTATTATTTTTATTTACTGTGTGCGATAATTAATTGCTTAGTTCTATAATAAACATGACTGGATCAGGATTATATGCCATTAATAAGCTAGATGGCGAAAACTATGCGGCGTGGTCATTGTATATGAAAAGTATGCTGGTGCAACTTGACCAATGGCCAATTGTTTGTGGAAGGATTGTGAAATCGGAAAATGCAACTCGGGCTGAAAAAGCTGAGTTTGATAAGTGTGACGAAAAGGCATTCTCAAGCATAATGCTGGGTGTAGAACCGTCACAGCTGATTTTTATAAAGGATTGCGTTCCGGCAAAAGAAGCTTGGGATACGCTCTCCGGTGTGTATCAGCCACGTGGACCTGCCACGAAAATTACGTTGTTTCGAAAATTGCTTCAGTTAAGGTCGACAGAGTTTTCGACGGTGCAAAACTTCTTACATGAGTTTCCCAATATAGTGGACAAGATAAAGGTAGTCGATTTGCAAATTTCTGAAGACGTTTTGACAATTGTGTTGCTGTCGGGACTTGGAAAAAGTTTTGAAAGTTTTGTCGTCGCGATCGAAACGAGAGAGCAGTTGCCATTATTATCGGACCTTAAAATCAAGATAATTGAAGAAACTGTGAGACAAAGAATAAGCAACGGAGAAGACGACAACAGTGTACAGCAAGCGTTCGTTTCGCGCGAAAATATCAGTGAAAGCTAAATCGTCCAAAAGAATATCAGGGGAAGCAAAAACGTCCAAGAGAATATCAGAGGAAGCAGAAATGTGCAAGAGAATAACGGCACTAAGCATAACAAAAAGTGTTATAGATGCGGACGTGCGCAGTGTAATGAAAGAAAAAATGATAAAGGACAAGAAAAAAGCAACGACGCAAGACGATCGTATGCTATACTCAGAAATGTGCAGAGTAACAGTAAAGTGACAAAATCGATGTGGTGTCTGGACAGTGGCGCCACAGCTCACATGTGTTGTGATAAATCGTGGTTTGTCGACTTTAAAGAGCACAAGGAAAATATTCTTCCAGCTGGAGATAATTTCATAAGAGCCGACGGCATTGGCACTGTGTGTGTTTGGTTACGCAGGTATCCGCGCCAAACAACAATTAAAGCAGCTTCTCTCTTAATATTTTTCTCTTTGATAAGTTATGCTCTGCGCAGCATAAAGAGCAAATTAACGTAACGATCATAACTGTTGTTTTGTATATGCTCATCGGCATTTCGTTTTATTGCATTTGTTTTCACTTTGCTTGCCCTTTGCCTTAGCTGAGCGCAAGCAGCAGCTGCAATTCGGCAGCTAATTAGTTCTATTTGGTCAATCGAGAATTCAAGTCGCGGCACTGTATTCGACACCGCAAGTCAACAAATTAATTCGAACAATTAAAAGTGTAAAGCTCAAATCGGAGCTTATAATAAACAATTGTAACTATTTTAATTTTGGCCACGAAGGCAAATAAACTTAATTTATAGAAAGGCAAATTTCGGTGCGTTTCTATTTATTTGTGACTTTGGAAAAATTCGATAGCTATTGAAAAAGCTCATTAGCTCAACAGACACAATTCAACAGGCTATGGGCCCAGGGCTTCGAAGAGTAGTGTTTATTATTTTTATTTACTGTGTGCGATAATTAATTGCTTAGTGCTATAATGAACATGAGTGGATCAGGATTATATGCCATTAATAAGTTAGATGGCGAAAACTATGCGGCGTGGTCATTGTATATGAAAAGTGTGCTGGTGCAACTTGACCAATGGCCAATTGTTTGTGGAAGGATTGTGAAATCGGAAAATGCAACTCGGGCTGAAAAAGCTGAGTTTGATAAGTGTGACGAAAAGGGACTTGGAAAAAGTTGTGAAAGTTTTGTCGTCGCGATCGAAACGAGAGAGCAGTTGCCATTATTATCGGACCTTAAAATCAAGTTTATTGAAGAAACCGAGAGACAAAGAATAAGCAACGGAGAAGACGGCAACAGTGTACAGCAAGCGTTCGTTTCGCGCGCAAATATCAGAGAAAGCAAAATCGTCCAAGAGAATATCAGAGGAAGCAGAAATGTGCAAGAGAATAACGGCATTAAGCATAACAAAAAGTGTTATAGATGCGGACGTGAGGGTCATTTTATTGCACAGTGTAATGAAAGAAAAAATGATAAAGGACAATAAAAAATCAACGACGCAAGACGATCGTATGCTATACTCAGAAATGTGCAGAGTAACAGTAATGTGACAAAACCGATGTGGTGTCTGGACAGTGGCGCCACAGCTCACATGTGTTGTGATAAATCGTGGTTTGTCGACTTTAAAGAGCACAAGTAAAATATTCTTCCAGCTGGAGATAATTTCATAAGAGCCGACGGCATTGGCACTGTGTGTGTTTGGTTACGCAGGTATCCGCGCCAAACAACAATTAAAGCAGCTCCTCTCTTAATATTTTTCTCTTTGATAAGTTATGCTCTGCGCAGCATAAAGAGCAAATTAACGTAACGATCATAACTGTTGTTTTGTATATGCTCATCGGCATTTCGTTTTATTGCATTTGTTTTCACTTTGCTTGCCCTTTGCCTTAGCTGAGCGCAAGCAGCAGCTGCAATTCGGCAGCTAATTAGTTCTATTTGGTCAATCGAGAATTCAAGTCGCGGCACTGTATTCGACACCGCAAGTCAACAAATTAATTCGAACAATTAAAAGTTTAAAGCTCAAATCGGAGCTTATAATAAACAATTGTAACTATTTTAATTTTGGCCACGAAGGCAAATAAACTTAATTTATAGAAAGGCAAATTTCGGTGCGTTTCTATTTATTTGTGTGACTTTGGAAAAATTCGATAGCTATTGAAAAAGCTCATTAGCTCAACAGTGTGTGTAAATTTAATCTTGTAGTATGTAATCGTTGAGAGAGAGTGTTGAAATACGTTTGAATTTTAACGGCAACGATAAAAATCGCTACGTCGATTAATATTATTGCTATGGTCACACATTTATCGTGTTTAGCTTTATGTATTATATAAGTCAGTTGCTGTAAATCCTTCACAATGTAAAGACGCAGTTGGCGCGAAATATATATATATATAATATAATAAGAGAATGAAATAACAAAAGAGAAAGAAAGTATACCATAAGATGTTTTTTTTGTTCAATTATTCTTATAAGTTAGATTAATTTTTTTTGGTTTAAAAAATTTTTTTTTTGATAATACATTTTTTTTTTTTGTTGCGACATTAATTATAAGGATTTCTATATGACGTTTAATTGGAAAATAAAACCATGAGTCTGTAAATTTGTCATGTGTCCTACTGGCCGGGATGAGTTGAGTGAACCCTGTAGATTTGCATTTGGGGAGGGTACAGAGCGCGTTAGCGGGGTGCACAACAACTCGCACCCCGAAACCAACAGCCGAAGCCAACGGAACCGCAGCGCTTCCCGCCTAGTTTGGACCACCATGCTAAACTCTACCGTTAGGGATGCGGAGTTTAGTCATGTTCGCATGTGTTAATGTTGGAGATGATACTCCAAAGAAAAGTTAAAAAAACAGGACTCTAAAAAAATAAAGTTATGTCATCAAAGGAGTTCCCGGATGTAGCAAGAAAAGTTCTGAGTTCTTGCTAGCTGCAGACATGGAAGCTCAAAATAGTGATAATGGACTGAAGCAGCATTACGAAGCAAAGCTGGAAGAAATAAATACTCGAATGAGACGAAGAGCAATTGTAATGGCTGCGCGTGACGATGATATACATATTAAAACGACGCGCAAAAAAGAGAAAGGCAGCAGAAGTGGCTGAAAGCGCAAAGGCACTGCGTAGACGATGCGATGAAGCCACAGCAGAAGCAGCAACTGTAAGATCAGGAATGCAAGAATATGAAGACCTATTATAGGTCTTCACTTTACTTCTTACTTCACCTTTTTTTGTTTCAAGATAAACACATGTTTTTCAATAAATACAAAAATAAATGGAGAATTTAGTTTGATATACGATTTAAGATAAATGGCGTACCAACTGTTTTAAATAGCTTACTTACGAGTTTTGAGTGGAATATCCTGCCGAAAATGGGAAAGGCAGGTAAAGATTATTTTGTCCTTATCCTTAGCTACTTTCACATGCATGTAGCATATTAAAATACCAAATGCCATCTGCCCTAGCACGTAATCGACATCGGAATCGGTGATTGCAGATGGAGTCGGGAGACAGGATCCGGTAACCGGTAGACCAGGAC
>JAWNME010000088.1:0-28065 GCA_035044385.1 Drosophila neutralis | reverse complement strand
TTGCTGGATGAGAGCTAGTGGCTCAGAGCTACTGCTTGCCGCGCGTCACATCATCTATTGATTTTGTTTTTTTTCCCCCCAAAATTTTTTTTTGATCAAGTAAATCCTAAAACGAGGCCAGCATACCTATTTTCAGAAAGGAGTACACATGGTTATCCACACATATATAATACATCTTCAATTTATCCTATATTATCTATAGTTTTGAGCTCCAACTGGATGAAGTAATCTGTAACACTAGGTTTTCCTTAGTTATTATTTTTAGTAATTATCGTAATATTTTGCTACGCTAATACAGCAATGGCAGTACGGCGAAGTATTGACAATTTAAATGCTATTGGTCGTTTAGAAAGTGTGAGTTGTTGCGTGTGTACATTAGAGGTTGAACATCCGAAACAGCTTCTGGCCACACGGTGTAACCATTATTTTCATCACACTTGTTTTAACAATAGAACTGGTAACAAACGAGTCTGTCCTATTTGTAGAACAACACTTAGTACTTCAACGCAGAATTTGGCAGTTGAGTTAGCAGCGTCACAGCCTGCTAGTCTGGGTATTGAAACACGATCTAAGACTAAAGTCGCTAAAGTTATAACGCAATCTATGCCTAAAGTCACTACAACGGGCAAAATGCAGACCACGAACGCGGGACCTAGTTCTGTATCGGGAGTGAGGCCGAGAAATGAGTCATTAGCAACCCCTCAGCTCAACCCCGTCGATGGTATAGCTAGCACTAGCACAGTGCAAAGCGATAACCTAGAGTCAGGAGTGTCTCAGCACCCTCACATAGTGGTGGAGCAAAGTAATGCTCAAAGCCAGATTGCTACCAGCCTGCAGCAATCTGTTGTCAATGCAATGGCTGCAGCAATTGCTCAGCAAACTCAACTTTTGACCCAAGCAATTGAGCTAGGTTTTCAAAGACTATCAGTGCAGAATCCAGTGAGCACCCCTGCTGATGTTAATCCTTCTGCTGGACCTTCTATCCATAGTAGAGAACGACAATCTTTTGAACAACTGTTCCAACTCCCTGGTCCCGTAGATTCAGAAAGTTTCCCCAGAAATGGTGTACAGCCACCAATTAGTTCCTCGCCAATGGGATCGCAGCAAAGCGGGAGTTTACGGTCTGATAGAATAAGTCAGATTATTTCCAATTGGAAGTTGAAATTTTCAGGACATTCATCATTATCGACTTTATATATCGTGCAGAAGCGCTTACAGCACAGACGTTGGATGGCAACTTTGAGCTGCTATCTCGCTATTCTAGTAACCTGTTTGAAAGCAATGGTAGTGAATGGTACTGGAGATACCATAAAAGTGTTTCGTCCGTTTGTTGGCCCGACTTGTGTCGAGCGTTGAAGTCGCATTTCAAGGATGGTCGAACAGACTTAGATATTCGCACAGCCATTTCGTTGAGAAAACAAAAATATAACGAACCATTCGACACCTATCATGAAGCCATAATGATGTTAGCCGATAGACTTACACAGCCTATGTCCGAGCAGTCATTACTCGAGGTGCTTCAAGCTAACTTATTACCGGAAGTGCAGCATGAGATTTTATATGTACCGATTTTTAATCTCGAGCAGTTGCGACATGTGGTACGCAGGCGAGAACGGTTCATGAAAGCAGTTACAAAAACTAATGTACCTTCTCAGCGCCAAGTTACTGGACGGCAGGTGCATGAAATTGCAATACAAACAGATTGCGAGCACGAATTGGAAGATTCAGAGATCGCTGCCATAACTGTTTCGTGTTGGAATTGTGGGAGATCTGGTCATCGATACCAAGAATGTGTAGCCGAACGTAAAGTGTTCTGTTACGGATGTGGAAAGCGTGACACCTACAAGCCGTCCTGTGCCAAATGCAATCCTGAAAAAAACGGATTGTTGCGTGCACCGTGGAACAGTGCACGCAAACTTATTTCGAAGGGAACGAACACGGAGTAACTGATGAATTAGACAGTTTACTCGAACAACCACCGGCCTCGACCTTACTCGCTAGTAGCCCTGTAGTTAATAGTTGCAACAACTTAACTAAAGAACTACAGGATAATATAGGAGAAAAAACCCATGATCAGAAACGAAGAATATCTTTCGGAAAGATAGGCAAAGAATCCAAAAAGGCAATTGTGTCCTCAGTTATAAACGAGGTCAACGATCTCAGACCAAAGTTTCACTGTTTGGTAAGACAATTAGTGGCCTAATGGACACTGGTGCTTCCATCAGTTGTATAGGTGGTAGTTTTGCACAAGAACTAGCTGACAGTCATACCAAATTCAAGGAAATGAATTCCAATGTTCGTACAGCCGATGGCAATAGACAACGGATTACGGGTAGGATTACGACACCAGTTAGTTTCCGTGGTGAGACTAAGCCATTGTGTATTTATATAGTACCGTCTCTGTCTCAAAACCTATATCTCGGCATAGATTTTTGGCGTAGTTTCAATTTATTGCCCTTGTATGTTATGCACAAAGAAGCAACGCAGTCAGTGATGAGCCTTCAAGGTGAAGACCCCACACAGATAATCCTTTCAGATGCACAGAAAAAGGAATTAAAAGAAACGGTGCTTCTATTTCCTTCATTTGCGGAAAAAGGTTTGGGAAAGACTAGCTGGTTGATGCATGATATTGAGGTTGACGAGACAAAGCCAATTAAACAGCGTCATTATGCTGTATCCCCCGCAATTGAAAAACTGATGTACAAGGAGCTTGACCGAATGCTTGCGCTAGGCGTAATTGAAGAGTCTAATAGCCCTTGGTCATCGCCGGTCGTATTAGTACAAAAACCAGGCAAAGTGCGTCTATGTATAGATAGTCGCAAAGTTAATGCGGTCACTATAAAGAACGCATATCCAATGCCTTTAATAGATGGAATACTCAGTCGACTTCCAAAGGCTGAGTATATAACGAGCATTGATTTGAAAGACGCATATTGGCAGATTCCGCTGACTGCTAATGCAAGGGAAAAAACAGCCTTTTCCGTCCCAGGGATGCCGTTATATCAGTTTACAGTGATGCCGTTTGGATTATCGAACGCCTCACAAACTATGTCCAAACTCATGGACAAAGTTATACCGGCAGACCTTAGGACCGAAATTTTCATTTACCTGGACGACTTACTCGTGATTTCCGATACGTTCGAAAAACACATGGCAGTCCTTAAAGTATTAGCAAAGCAGTTATCACTTGCAGGACTAACTATTAACGTTGAGAAGTCGAGGTTTTGTCTTAGAGAAGTAAAGTATCTAGGACATATCATCGGCAATGGAATTATCAAGACTGACCCTGACAAGGTAGCAGCAATACAAGACTTTCCAGTGCCAAAGTCAGTAAAGCAAGTGCGAAGGTTCTTGGGCACCACAGGTTGGTACCATAAATTCATTCAGAACTATGCCTCAATTGCTACTCCAATTACTGACACGCTAAAGCAGCGACGCCAGTTTGTTTGGACAGACAAAGCGCAGAACGCGTTTGAAGACCTGAAAGATAAACTGTGTACCGCTCCTGTATTGCATAGCCCCAATTTTGCACTGCCATTTGCTATTCATTGTGATGCAAGTCATACGGGGGTGGGTGGCGTATTGATGCAGCTCGATTGTAATGGAAATGATGTTCCCATTGCTTTCATGTCACGTAAATTGAACCAGGCGCAGCGAAACTATTCAGTGACGGAAAAAGAATGTTTAGCCGCCATAATTTGTGTAAAGAAATTTAGAGCATACATTGAAGGACAGGAATTTTCTATACATACAGATCATGCGTCCTTGAAATGGTTCATGTCACAGTCGGATCTAAGCTCTCGCTTATCCCGATGGGCTCTTAAATTGCAAGGATTTACGTTTAAAATATACCACCGCAAAGGTATCCATAATGTGGTTCCTGATGCGTTGTCCCGAATTCACGGTGAGGATTTATCGTCAATCAGCATCGATAACACCATCGATCTTAAGAATAAACATTTCAATTCGGATGAATATCAAGAGCTAAAAAGAAAAATGCAAATGCAACAGACCCTGATGCCTGACATTAAAATTATTGATAATGTTATTTATCGTCGTGCTGAGCATGCCGCTGGCGAACAAGTCGCTGATGATGTGTGCTGGAAGCTCTGGGTTCCAAAAGAACTAGTTTCAGAAGTTTTGAAAGCAAATCATGATAGTCCAGTCGCTTCTCATAGCGGTTTTTGGCCAAATCTAGTAAATGATGTAAAGTCATACATTAACAAATGCGAAATTTGTAAATGCACTAAACATCCAAATCGTTCGTTACGACCACCATTACGGCCGTTCCATGATACGCAAAGATGTTTTCAAAAGATGTATGTCGATTTTCTGGGTCCTTATCCTCGCAGTCAATCAGGTAATATAGGCATTTTTGTGGCTGTAGATCATTTGTCCAAATACCCATTTATAAAGGCAGTAAAAAAATTTACGGCCGAAGCAATCAGTCGCTTTATAGAGGAAGATATATTTCATACCTTCGGAGTTCCGGAAATAGTATAGTCCGATAATGGTGTCCAATTTAAAGGTCATAAGTTCAATGAACTTTTGCATAGATATGGCGTACAACACCGCTACACTCCGGTATACGCACCGCAAGCGAATGCTTCGGAGCGCGTTAACCGCTCCATCATTACGGCCATTAAAGCGTATATAAATCCAAGCCAAACCAACTGGGATGAGAATCTCAGTCGAATATGTTGCGCCTTAAGATCTAGTGTTCATGCAGCTATAGGTAGCAGCCCTTACCGTGTTGCGTTTGGACAACAAATGATCACCAATGGGTCCACATATCAGAACCTGAGAAATTTGCAAAGGTTGGAAGACCAGTCCGTCACTTTTAATAGAGAAGACTCCTTTGACATTTGTGAGGAGCCATATTGCGACCGCATATAAATATATGTTTTTATATTTGTTTGTGCTATATGCGCCCCTCACAGCAGCTGCACATCAGACCAAAGTCCGGCTCTGATTGCAGTTGCGGCGAATTTGCTCTCTTTCGTCCTCTCCCTTTCGTGCGCAGGTTGTCAGCCATTTGAGCGTGTCTGCCACACATGTCCACCGAGACATGCGCCGTTATAGTGTGAGGAGTATGGATGGCACAATATATCCATCCATACTCACACTATCGGCAGACATAGGTTGGCAACCGCGAAATGGCAGTGGAAAATTACCAGAAATCACGCCACCGAGCCGATCACGTGATTTCTGGTACAGTCCCAACAAAAGGCCGCGACCCGGCCTATAAAAAGAGCGCCGCAACGCACTGGAGACAGTTCGACGAGATCCGATACGCAAAGCGGAAGCTCTGGACAAATTCTACGCGAGTGCGGCCACCGAACAAACTCTACGCGAGTGGAAAATACAAGTGAAAACAGATCGACAGGACGACGCATCATTAAGGACATCGAGTCCTTCGACGCCTGCACACCAATACCAACAAGGACACTGAGGTCCTTAACTAGTTAAAGCGGTGATCCTTGCCACGTTTAGGTCGTGCCACTGGGTGAGGCCGGCACAGTTACAAGGCGAACGCGCACGAATTCAGCTGCGCCCAGACGGCATACGTACGAATCCTTTAGCTTCAAGGAGTGTCGTATGATAACCGATCGAGCAAGCGAAGTCACCTAATCTTGTAACTGGTGCACGGGTGCCTAGAACCTGCTTTTCCGAACAGGATCACTTGCCGAAAACCAACGAAGGCCTCAGTGAAGTGTCAACGCTCAAACGTGCAGTATAATTACGCCATATAGCGACGACAAATAAATATATAGGTTTATATATTGATGTGTGCTATATGCGCCCCTCACAGTAACTGCACATCAGACCGAAGTCCGGCTCTGATTGCAGTTGCGGCGAATTCGCTCTCTTTCGTCCTCTCCCTTTCGCACGCAGGTTGTCAGCCATATGAGCGTGTCTGACACACATGTCCACCAGGACATGTGCCGTTATGTGTGAGGAGTGTTGCGAGTGCAACATCTCCGTCCATACTCGCACTAACGGCAGACATAGGCTGGCGCCGGCAGATGGCAGTGGAAAATTACCAGAAATCACGCCACCGAGGCGATCGCGTGATTTCTGGTACAGTCCCGACAAAAGGCCACGACCCGGCCTATATAAGGAACGCCGCAGCCCACTAGAGGACAGTTCGAATTCGAGTGAAATCAGAGACGCGAGCGGAACCTCTGTCGGACGACAGAACAAAGTTAACCAAGTGTAACGGGGACACGCTGCCCAACCAGAAAATCATCTTTCGTCAGCGCGAGCTACAAATAAAACCAACAGCGAGAAAAGACTGTTGGAATCCAGGACACTGAGATCCTTGAAGTGAAAGTAGTAGATCCTTGCTACGTTCAAGTTGTGCCACGAGGCTAGGCCTACACAGTGACAAGCCAAGCGTGCGATAATCCTGCCTGAAGTTTGACAGCATACGCGCGAAATCCGTTTGGTCAAACGGAGCCGTATAAAAGCTGTTGAACCAGTGCGAAGCCGCTGACTGGCGTAACTGGTGTACGGGGTGCCTTGAACCAACTTCCCCGAACAGGACTACTCACTGACGCAAACCAAGGCTTCAACAAGTGTCAAATCCGTCTATTACCAAAGTATAAATTGTGATTTAATTAACTCGTTAAATAAACCATACAAACTACTTCAATATATAAAACAAGTGTGCCATCAATTAACACCTCGCGACCAATTATACAAATTTGTTGCTCGAACCCACAGCTCGACTGAGCTTTAGCCCGGCTAAGCCAACGAGGTTCGTTACAACTGGCGCCCAACACTGGTGGTGGTGATAATTGAAACATAGTTAAATATATTGAATAAAAATATGGTTCGCGCGTGGGTGTACAACCTCAAAAAGGAGGAAGTTGTAAAGTATGGAGACGAGTTCCAAGTGGAGCTGAGTGGCACACTGGACGTTATGCGTCGACAGTTCGGAGAGTGGGTGGATACCCACGAATCCAAACTTCCACACGCCACGCGGATTGCGGAATTGGCGGCGATGCATAGCAGAGCGTCACCGGCGAGGGAAAGCGGACAAGTTGCGGATGCAAGAGAAATGGATTTCGCGCATTTGAGCATACCGACAACCAGCACAGCAGCGCGCGCAATAGACAACCACCACACAGTTTGGGAAACATCGGCACCACAGCCATCGAAGAGGGTATCAAGACGCGAGCACACGGAGACGACTATGGCCCAAGAATACCCAAGGGTAGCGAGACAAGTCCGGGAGTGGGATTTTCGCTTCGACGGCACAACGGAGCCGCTCGAATTCTTGGAGCAAGTCGAGTGGTCAGCGGATACCTATGGGCTCGACCTGGATCTGGTTCCCAGGGCCATGCCCGAACTCCTTCAGGGAATGGCTCTGAAGTGGTACGTTGCCAATAACCGGCACTGGACGAGTTGGGCAACATTCATCCAAAGTTTTCAAGAGTACTTTCTGCCGAGAGGCTACTTCGAAAACTTGAAGGACGAAGTCAACCACAGACGTCAGGCTATGAACGAGCCATTTAAAGTGTACATGGTGGAAATGCAGACGCTCATGCGGCCACTGAAATATTCGGCAGACACACAACTGCTCAGAATATACAATAACAGCCTACCGGACCTGCGAGCATACGCACGGCCAGATCAATTCAGCGATTTGGAGGAATTGATGTATTTGGCCGTCGTATTTGAGGAACTCGAGGCTGATAGAGAAAGATTGAGACAGCAAAGCCACACGGAGCAGAGGTACAACGCTCCGCATCAGAGGCAGGGACAGCCTCATCAGAGACGCGTGGAGCACTCGAGGTACAACGCACCGCAGCAAAGGCAACCTCAACAGAGACGCGGGGAGCCACCACGACGACATATGGAGTCACCACAGTCGCGTCACTACCGCCAAATAGAGCCAGCGCCAAGGCAAGACGGCCCACGGCTTATGCGGATAGCGGACAGTGGACAGACACAGAGAACCGAAGCCGACACGGGCCCCAGACCAGCCCCGAGGACGAGACGCGACAATATACAAACACATATAAATAATACAGCGATGGCCTGCAGATGTTGCGGTCAGGAGGGACACCGTGCGATAGAGTGCACAAATCCTACGCTGGATTATTGTTGGATATGTGGACGTATCGGAGTTCGTACGTCGGTATGTTGTCCGTCGGGAGAAGGACACCGGCGTCCACCACCGAGAAGCGAGCGGCAGCCGAAGAAAGGCAGCCCCAAGACGCTAATCGGCAGCCTGCAGGACGAGGGAGCGCAGCTGACAGCGGTCGTAGAGATCGGCAACTGCCAGTACAAGGCTACGATCGATACAGGGGCCACGAGTAGTTTCATTAGCGAGAAGCTAGCTCGTGGACTGTTCGACGTAGGCCGACGACGCGCAACCGAACTGCGAGTCCGCATGGCAGATGGTCGGAACAGCGGAGTCCGAGAACAAGTCGAGGTGAATATCAGACTCGGCAGGAGCAGTATGAATATTGCTCTACTGATACTCCCTGGAGTCATCGATGGCTTAGTTCTCGGATGGGATTTTCTGTCAGGCATGGGAACGGTTTTGGAGTGCGCAGGCCTGAGGATAAATATACCGGGAAAGGGAATTCGAGAGCAGCAGGAGGAGAGACTGTACATGGCAAAGACAGTCAAACCAGCCAGGAGTGTTGCAGATGCCAAATCTCGACAGCCCCGAAAGGAGACATGCCGGAGAGTCTCAACGGTGGAAGACGCGATGGACCAAGCGAATAAGTGCCACTGGATCCAGAAGATGCGAACCACCATCGCCAAGAATCCCAGAAAGTTTCCAGACTACATGGAGAGATCCGGAAACTTATACAGACACATCCCTCACAGAGACGGAACAGAGGATGTGAAAGGCTGGAAATTGTGTGTGCCAACCGGCAAGAGGACACAAGTCCTAGAGGAGGTCCACAACACCGCCGCCGCAGGACATACGGGGAGTCGAAAGACAATAGCCCGGGTAGCAGAGCGCTACTATTGGCCAGGATTATATAGAGACGTAAGAGCATATGTCCGGCAATATAAGGCAAGTCAATTGGCAGCGGTCGAGGACTCTCAGGACCAGGCAAGGCATTGCAAGCCTCGGCGCAGGCAATGGAACCACCAAATTGGAGACAGGGTGTGGGTGAAAGTACACCACCTGTCTAGTCCAGCGGATAAGCGAACTTGTGTGCAACTTGAAGCCGCATAGCAAGGAGGCGGGTGAGTCACTAAATCCCCAAAATTAAAAGGGGGGGGAAGATAAGTGTGTCTCCAAGACAAAATTTGGATTCACATTTATACACCTAGAATCACAACAAAATAAATATATATATATATATAATAAAACAAACGCCCAACAGGAAAGGGTAAGAATAAAAAAAAAGAAAGGGTATACAAAGGTCGTATACACCTATATATATAAAATAATAAAACGAACGCGGAGAAATTAAATGAAAACGCCCAAAGGAAAGGGTAAGAATAAAATAAAAGGAAGGGTATACAAAGGCCGTATACACCTACTTATAACAAAAAGAGTAATAACTAAACCAATATATATATATATATATACACATAAATAAAATAAAACACCAAACATAACAAAAAAATAACTATAAACAATAATTGGAGCCCTAAGGCGGGTCCAAACTAGGTAGACAGCCCTGATCGCGGCGAAAAGTCAACACGCCACAACTATTGCCGAGAGCAAACAACAGCTATGGCAGTGGGAGAGGATGGCCATGACCTGCGCTAAAGTTCACTCGAACAAAGTGCAACGACCGTCAACAGCGTTAGGCTTACCGCTGACAAAAATGAAACAAAACGGCAAGAACGCTTACGCTTCCAGAAAAGAAGTGCAACGACCGACGAAAAATATATTCACCGCTCGCACGCTAGCAAGTGCAAGCGCTCTCTAAGCAACGAAAACGTCTGCTCGTCGCTTTGGCGTAAATTTGCAACAACACCGTGCACACGCCAGAGAGCGCACGCACACTGACCGACGAAAAATATATTCACCGCTCGCACGCTAGAGAGCGCAAGCGCTCTCTAAGCAACGAAAACGTTCGACCGTCGCTTTGGCGGAAATTTGCAACAACACCGCTCACACGCCGAAGAGCGCATGCACAGCGACTACTGAAAAAATTCGCTCACCGTTGTTGACAAATCAGACAACAACAATGGCGTGTTCTAGGAGAGCGCAAGCGCCGCGACCACTGGAAAACGTTCGTCCACCGGGACTGACGAATCGTACAACAACAATGGCTGGCCCTAGAAGAGCGCAGGCGCCGCGGCCACCGAAAACGTTTCGTTTGGCGCTTGGCAACAGCGGATTTAAACACTAGTGTAGAGGCGTGCGCAAAAACCAAAATTCCGTTGGTTAATCACGCACACTAGTGTTGAGACAGGCACCGGTTAATAGAACAACCCGAGAGAGAGGGTAATAATGAGGTAAAAAGGAAACTTCAATCAAGCACACAAGTCAGTACGATCGCGGCGACCAGGCGACCGGGTGACTTGTATAGTGCGCGTGATACGCGTAAGGCGTACGTGTACGTGTGCGTGCATGTGTGTACGTGTGAGTACACGAAATGGAAAAAGGAATCAAATAAAATTGTGTTATAAGTTGGCATGGATGACGCGCAATGCAAGCGACACCAACAACAATGCAATTAAGCCAAATCAAAACGACAGCAGCACAACTCGAGCAGCAACAGGAGCCACGCATCATGACGATCGCAACGAGGGACGCGAAAACCCATACAATCCTGTGTCCGAGGTCGACGAAGGGGAACATGGCGAGTCATCGGACGATGACGACGACACCATGCCCCCCAGACCAAGAGATGGCAAGGGCGGAGAGGAGCATGGCCAGTCATCGGGCGATGACGACGACACCATGCTCCCCATTCCCCGGGTCGACGAAGACAACACCATCTACACATCAACACACCCGTCGCGTCGGGACAGTGGAAGTCTTCCACTGCCGAAGAAAGAGGGGAGTGTGAGGAGCCATATAGCGACGACAAATAAATATATAGGTTTATATATTTATGTGTGCTATATGCGCCCCTCACAGTAACTGCACATCAGACCGAAGTCCGGCTCTGATTGCAGTTGCGGCGAATTCGCTCTCTTTCGTCCTCTCCCTTTCGCACGCAGGTTGTCAGCCATATGAGCGTGTCTGACACACATGTCCACCAGGACATGTGCCGTTATGTGTGAGGAGTGTTGCGAGTGCAACATCTCCGTCCATACTCGCACTTACGGCAGACATAGGCTGGCGCCGGCAGATGGCAGTGGAAAATTACCAGAAATCACGCCACCGAGGCGATCGCGTGATTTCTGGTACAGTCCCGACAAAAGGCCACGACCCGGCCTATATAAGGAACGCCGCAGCCCACTAGAGGACAGTTCGAATTCGAGTGAAATCAGAGACGCGAGCGGAACCTCTGTCGGACGACAGAACAAAGTTAACCAAGTGTAACGGGGACACGCTGCCCAACCAGAAAATCATCTTTCGTCAGCGCGAGCTACAAATAAAACCAACAGCGAGAAAAGACTGTTGGAATCCAGGACACTGAGATCCTTGAAGTGAAAGTAGTAGATCCTTGCTACGTTCAAGTTGTGCCACGAGGCTAGGCCTACACAGTGACAAGCCAAGCGTGCGATAATCCTGCCTGAAGTTTGACAGCATACGCGCGAAATCCGTTTGGTCAAACGGAGCCGTGTAAAAGCTGTTGAACCAGTGCGAAGCCGCTGACTGGCGTAACTGGTGTACGGGGTGCCTTGAACCAACTTCCCCGAACAGGACTACTCACTGACGCAAACCAAGGCTTCAACAAGTGTCAAATCCGTCTATTACCAAAGTATAAATTGTGATTTAATTAACTCGTTAAATAAACCATACAAACTACTTCAATATATAAAACAAGTGTGCCATCAATTATCACCTCGCGACCAATTATACAAATTTGTTGCTCGAACCCACAGCTCGACTGAGCTTTAGCCCGGCTAAGCCAACGAGGTTCGTTATGGAGAGTGGGTGGATATCCACGAATCCAAACCTGCATACGCCACACGGATTGCAGAATTGGCGGCTATACATAGCAGAGCGTCACCGGCAAGGGAAAGCGTGCAGGCTACGGACACAAAAAAGGCGACACACGCTGATGTCGTCCATTTAAGCGTACCGACAACCAGCACAGCGGCACGTGCTCGAGACACCATCCAGCCAGCAGTAGAAACACCGGTACCACAGCCTTCCAAGAGGGTATCGATACGCGAACACGCGGCGACGACCATGGCCCAAGAATACCCAAGGGTAGCGAAGCAAGTTCGGGAGTGGAACTTTCGCTTCGACGGCACAACGGAGCCGCTCGAATTCTTGGAGCAGGTCGAGTGGTCAGCGGACACTTACGGACTAAATCTGGATCCGGTTCCCAGAGCCATGCCCGAACTCCTTCAGGGAATGGCTCTGAAGTGGTACATAGCCAATAACCAGCACTGGACGAGCTGGGAATCGTTCATTCAGAGTTTCCAAAGGTATTTCCTCCCAAGGGACTACTTCGAAAACTTGAAGGACGAAGTCAACCGCAGACGTTAGGCTATGAACGAGCCATTCAAGGCATACATGGTGGAAATGCAGACGCTCATGCGACCGCTGCAGTATGCGGCGGACAAGCAGTTGCAGAAAATTTACAACAACAGCTTACCAGACCTGCGAGCGTACGCACGGCCAGATCAATTCGGCGATTTGGAGGAATTAATGTATTTGGCCGTCATATTTGAGGAACTCGAGGCGGACAGAGCAAAACTGAGACTGGAAAGCCACATGGAACAGCCGAGGTACAACGCTCCGCAGCAGCGACAGGTACACGCCCACCAGAGACACATAGAACAGCCGAGGTACAACGCCCCGCAGCAAAGGCAAGTACAACTTCCACCTACGAGATTCAGGGAGCCACCACGACGTCAGATGGAGGCCCCACAAACAAGTCGCTACCGCCAAATAGAACCGGCACCGCGGCAAGACGGCTCACGGCTCATGCGGCTAGCGGACAGTGGCCAGACACTGAGAGCTGAAGCCGATGCGAGACCCAGGCCAGCCCCGACGACGAGACGCGACAACGCACAAACGCACATACACAATCCTGCGATGGCCTGCAGACTCTGCGGCCAGGACGGACATCTAGCGATAGAGTGCACGAACGCAACGCTGGATTATTGCTGGATATGCGGACGTGTTGGAGTTCGCACGCCAGCGTGTTGTCCGTCGGGAAACGGACAAAGGCGTCCGCCACTGAGGGGCGAGCGGGAGCCGAACAGGACAGCCCCAAGGCGCTAATCGGCAGCCTGCAGGACGAGGGAGCGCAGCTGACAGCGACCGTGGAAATCGGCAGCTGTCAGTATAAGGCTACAATAGACACAGGTGCCACGAGTAGTTTCGTTAGCGAGGAACTAGCTTGTGGACTTGTCAACGTAGGCCGAAGATGCGCAACCGATCGGCGAGTCCGCATGGCAGATGGCCGAAACAGCGGAGTCCAAGAACAAGTCGAGGTGAACATCAGGCTCGGAAGGAGCAATATGGACATCGCACTGCTTATACTCCCAGGAGTAATAGATGACTTAGTTCTTGGATGGGATTTTCTGTCTGGCATGGGCACGTTTTTGGAGTGCGCCGGACTGAAGATCAAGATACCCGAAGACGGACCAAGAGAGAACCAGGAGGAGAGGCTGTACGTGGCAAAGACGGCCATACCACCAGCTGATCCAGACGCAGAAATCGCCGAGTTTCTGCAACGGGAAGTAGCCGCGTTCGAGGCCATTGTGGGAACATCACCCATACGAGCCGTTGCAGAGAGACGATGCGGCCGAATCAACGAGCAGGCGAATCGCAAGTTGAGAACGCTCCAAGGATGGTGAAGAAGAAGACGGGTAAGTGGCGTCTGTGCGTAGACTTCAGGCAATTGAATGCCAAGTCGATAAAAGATGCATACCCGCTGCCAAGAGTCCACCATATCCTGGATCAGTTGAGAGAGGCGAAATACATCTCGAGCCTAGACCTCAAGAACGGCTACTGGCAGATCCCGATGGAAAGAGGGAGCCGAGAGAAGACGGCATTCACAGTTCCGGGAAAAGGACTGTTTCATTGGAAAGTTATGCCATTCGGACTCCATTCGGCACCGGCTACGTTCCAGAGAGCCTTGGATCGCGTGATCGGCCCCGAAATGATGCCACATGCATTCGCGTATTTGGATGACATCATAGTGATCGGGAAGACACGCGAGGAACACATGGACAACCTGAGAGAAGTGTTCCGACGGCTGAGGGCAGCAAACCTCAAAATAAACGTGGAGAAGTGCGACTTCTTCAAGAAGGAGCTGAAATATCTGGGTCATCAAGTCACGGAAGATGGAATCCGCACCGACCCAGAGAAGGTAGCTTCAATCGCCGAGCTAAAACCGCCTGGCAACGTAAAAGAGCTTCGGCAATACTTGGGAGTGGCATCGTGGTACAGGCGTTTTGTGCCAGATTTCGCCACAACGGTGCACCCATTGAACGCGCTGCTAAAAAAAGGAACCAAATGGGAATGGACCGAAGAACGGCAGGAAGCCTTCGAGACGGTGAAGTCGAAACTAACACAATCCCCTGTGTTAGCATGCCCAGATTTCTCAAGGCCATTTTGCTTGCAGACGGATGCTAGCAACTATGGCTTGGGAGCGATACTGACCCAAAACTCAGAGAAGGGTGAACGGGTCATATCGTACGCAAGCAGATCTTTAAATGGTGCGGAGCGCAACTACTCTGCGACCGAAAAAGAGTGCCTTGCAATAATCTGGGGCATAAGGAAGCTGCGACCTTACTTGGAAGGATACCACTTCACCGTCATCACGGACCATATGGCACTGAAGTGGCTCAATTCCATCGAGAGCCCCTCAGGCAGGATTGCGAGATGGGCACTGGAGCTGCAACAATTCGACTTTGATGTCAAATACAGGAAGGGGAACCTGAACGTTGTTGCAGATGCGCTATCTCGACAGCCCCTGAAAGATACGTGCCGCAGGATAGCAACGGTGGAAGACGCAATGGACCAAGCAAACAAAGACTGCCACTGGATCCAGAAGATGCGAACCACCATCGCCAAGAACCCAAGAAAATTTCCAGACTACATGGAGGAGTCTGGAAATTTATACAGGCACATCCCTCACAGAGCCGGAACAGAGGATGTGACGGCCTGGAAATTGTGTGTGCCAACTGGCAAAAGGTCAGAGGTTCTGAGCGAGAACCACAACACCGCCGCCGCAGGCCATACGGGAAGCCGGAAAACAATAGCCCGAGTAGCAGCACGCTACTATTGGCCAGGCTTATATGTTCGAGCGTATGTTCAACAGTGCGAAATATGCCAACAATATAAACCGAGTCAATTGGCCGCGGCAGGACACATGCTGACGCAGATACCCGAAGAGCCCTGGAGCACTGTGTGTGCGGACTTTGTTGGACCATTACCAAGGTCAACACATGGAAAAACGACGCTGTTGGTCTTCATAGACCGCTTCTCTAAGTGGACCGAAATGGTACCACTTAGAAGCGCTACAACAGCAACGCTGCAAAAGGCCTTCAGAGAGAGGATTCTGGCACGGTTCGGTGTACCAAAGGTGTTAATAACCGACAACGGCACACAATTCACCAGCAGGGCATTCAAAAAGTTCCTGGAGGAGATGGGTGTTAAACACCAATTTACTGCGCCGTATACGAAGCAAGAAAACCCCACGGAACGAGCCAATCGCACGGTGAAAACCATGATCGCGCAGTTCGCGAGGAACAACCAGAGGATGTGGGATGAGGCGCTACCCGAGCTGACACTGGCAGTCAACACCAGTGTATCGAGCACTACAGGGTACAGCGCCGCCTTCATCACACAAGGACGGGAGCCGAGGCTACCAAAAGCGTTGTTCGACGAAGTGGCGATCGGTACGGGCCAAGTAGCGCAAACGCCGACCGAAAACGAAATTAGAAGCAAAGAGATTTTCGAGATCGTTCGGCGGAGCTTGGAGAAGGCGTCTCAGGACCAAGCGAGGCACTACAACCTTCGTCGCAGGCAATGGAATCCCAAAATTGGAGACAGGGTGTGGGTGAAGCTTCACCACCTGTCAAATGCGGCGGAGGGATTCGCAGCCAAACTGGCACCAAGATACGGCGGCCTGTATCAAATCGTGGATTTCACGTCGCCGGTAATATGCAAACTAAAGAGCCCGGCGGACAAGCGAATAAGGACGGCCCATGTGAGCGACTTGAAGCCGCATAGCAAGGAGGCAGGTGAGTCTCCAAATCCCCAAAATTAAAAGGGGGGGAAGATAAGTGTGTCTCCAAATTAAAAAGTGGATTCACACTTATACACCTAGTATAACTACAAAAATAAATATATATATATATATAATAAAACAAACGCCCAATAAGAAAGGGTAAGAATAAAAAAAAAGAAAGGGTATACAAAGGTCGTATACACCTATATATATAAAACAATAAAATAAAAACGGAGAAATTAAAGTAAAACGCCCAAAGGAAAGGGTAAGAATAAAATAAAAGGAAGGGTATACAAAGGTCGTATACACCTACACATAACAAAAATATTAATAAATAAACCAATATATATATATATATACACATAAATAAAACAAAACATTTATAATTACAAATTACAAATTACAAAATATAAACAATAATTGGAGCCCTAAGGCGGTCCAAACTAGGTAAACAGCCCTGAACGCGGCGAATAGTTAGCACGCCACAGCTATTGCGAAGAGTAGACAACAGCTATGGCAGCGGGAGAGGATGGCCATGACCTGCGCTTAAAGTTCATGCGCGAAGTGCAACGGCCATCGAAAGCGTTATGCTTAGCGCTGACAAAGAACGGCAACAACGCTTGCGCTTCTAGAAGAGAAGTGCAACGACCGCCGAAAGCACAGTAACCGCTCACACGCTAGAGAACATAAGCGCTCCAAACAACGAAAACGTTCGCTCGTCGCTTTGGCGTAAATTTGCAACAACACCGCCCCACGCAAGAGAGCGTAAGCGCTGGAGAGCGTAATCGCTAGAGAGCGTAAGCGTTAGAAAACTGCTCTCCAAGCAACGAAAACGTTTGCTTGTCGCTTTGGCGTAAATTTGCAACAACACCGTGCACACGCCAAAGAGCGCACTCACAATGACCGCCGAAAGCATATTAACTGCTCTCCAAGCAACGAAAACGTCTGCTCGTCGCTTTGGCGTAAATTTACAACAACACTGCTCACCGCGATTGACGAATCAAGCAACAACAATGGTTGCACTGGGAGAGCGCAGGCGCCACGACTAGCGAAAAACGTTCGCTCACCGCGATTGACGAATCAAGCAACAACAATGGTTGCACTAGGAGAGCGCAAGCGCCGCTATTACCGAAAATGTGCACTCACCGCTGTTGACGAGTCGGGCAACAACAACGCTTACACTAGAAAGAGCACCAGTGCAATGACCGCCAAAAATATTGTGCTCGGTGCGTAGCAACAGCAGATTTACACACTAAATGTGGACACCTGCGCAAAAGACAATATAACAACCGACAACAATAGCACTAGTGCAGATGCATGTGTGACAAAACCATGCACCGTTGGTTAGTCACCTACACTAGTGCAGGTACACGGATACCGGGGCACCGTTGGTTAGTCACCCACACTAGGGTAAGAAACATAACCGATGGAAAGAGAGTTATAGATTAGGGACACGAGTGCCCAAACTATTTAACTAAACTGCAGGCATGCGCTCAACTCATTAGAAAATTTTACAAGAAGCAGCAAACATGCCGAACATGAGAAAATTCATCGCAGCCTCCACTGGCCAACGCCGGTCGGCGTCAATTACCAGCGCTGGACCCAGCGGATCTGGAGTCCAACGCGGAAGAGCAGCCGGCCCAGCAGCACGACGATCTCGGCGGCCACGCGGACGCGTGGTTCGCGTCGTACGAGTGCTGCGGGTGCGGCGTCTAGTGCGTGTGGTGCGTGTGCACACACCACGACGGCCGCCGTCATACTTGTATGACGATGCAGAACTGGAGCGGTGGGCACAGCCCGGCCGCGCCGACCTCGAGATGGACATCGACGAGGAAGACCGAGATGCCTCGAGCCCAGCGAGGGAGGAGGACGCACCACCACAGCGGCGTCGATATCCAAGCGAAATGGACGATATCGACGCAGAGTGGGTAAGACGCCTCTTTCCGGAATTACCGCCGACCCCCGAACGGGATGAGTCCACGGGTGCGGTTCCCCGGGCCGCGGCCACGCGCGGACTCCAGCGACGCCATCGAAGAACCACCCGCAGAGGTCAACAACGTGGCCAACGACAACGGCGTCAGAAGAGCCAGATGGGCGCGCGAACAGGGTAGAGGCGACAGCCCCTATCGTCCATACTTAGAAACCGAGGATGAGGAGCAGAGCGAGTCATCGGGCGATGACGATGACACCATGCTCTCCCGGTCTCATGCCGAGGAGACCATCGTCCTCTCCTCGGATACCGAGGATGATGAACGAAACTCCAACGCCAGCTCGGACACCGACAGCGACACCAGTTCCAGCTCGGCATCACCACCAAGGAACCCGGACGAAGAGGATACAATGCCATACGTGCCGCGGAGGAAGTCATCACCATATCCTCCGACGAGGAGGAGGCGATCCCGACGCGGAGCCACGGGCCGGTCCACCACCAGGCCCCAAACCCCAGCCACCCACGGTGTCTCGTGTGTACAAACGAACGTATGCCAACGGACACTGGCACCACACTTACACCGTGGTGCACAGCTGGATGGAGGATGTGCGACCGCCACTGAGTGGCAACTGGAGGAGGAACCAGCGAGTCCAGCGTGCGGAACCGGTACCAGGCCAGTTACTCGGCGACCAGTAACACCACCACCGCCGCCGCCGGTATGCCCGCGGCCAGAAACGCCACCACCCCCGCCACCAGTATACCCGCGGCCAGAAACGCCACCACCCCCGCCGCCGGTACTCGGGCGTTCACCGCAAGTCATGGCCAGCGACGACACCCCGGGCCCCAAGACCGACAGCTGCAGCGGCAACGGTCCATGCCGGAGTCCAGCGTGAGGAATGGCGCGAACTACCAGCCGCAGAGTGGCCTACTCCGGTCATCGACGCTGTAGCCGAGCATTCAGGCTACAATCGTCGGTCGTCCCGACTAACGTGTGGAGCGCCGGACGGCGCTACCGCATGGAAAGGAACATGGCGGTCCGGTCCCTCGGGTGTGCGCCGAAGCCAACAACACCATCTACACATCAACAAGTACCGTACGAAAACATCTGTAAATGGGACAAAAAGAAATGACGAACGATCTTCCACTGACCGAATGGGAAAGAGGGGAGTGTGAGGAGCCATATAGCGACCGCATATAAATATATGTTTTTATATTTGTTTGTGCTATATGCGCCCCTCACAGCAGCTGCACATCAGACCAAAGTCCGGCTCTGATTGCAGTTGCGGCGAATTCGCTCTCTTTCGTCCTCTCCCTTTCGTGCGCAGGTTGTCAGCCATTTGAGCGTGTCTGCCACACATGTCCACCGAGACATGCGCCGTTATAGTGTGAGGAGTATGGATGGCACAATATATCCATCCATACTCACACTATCGGCAGACATAGGTTGGCAACCGCGAAATGGCAGTGGAAAATTACCAGAAATCACGCCACCGAGCCGATCACGTGATTTCTGGTACAGTCCCAACAAAAGGCCGCGACCCGGCCTATAAAAAGAGCGCCGCAACGCACTGGAGACAGTTCGACGAGATCCGATACGCAAAGCGGAAGCTCTGGACAAATTCTACGCGAGTGCGGCCACCGAACAAACTCTACGCGAGTGGAAAATACAAGTGAAAACAGATCGACAGGACGATGCATCATTAAGGACATCGAGTCCTTCGACGCCTGCAAACCAATACCAACAAGGACACTGAGGTCCTTAACTAGTTAAAGCGGTGATCCTTGCCACGTTTAAGTCGTGCCACTGGGTGAGGCCGGCACAGTTACAAGGCGAACGCGCACGAATTCAGCTGCGCCCAGACGGCATACGTACGAATCCTTTAGCTTCAAGGAGTGTCGTATGATAACCGATCGAGCAAGCGAAGTCACCTAATCTTGTAACTGGTGCACGGGTGCCTAGAACCTGCTTTTCCGAACAGGATCACTTGCCGAAAACCAACGAAGGCCTCAGTGAAGTGTCACCAGTCAAACATTTAGTGCAATTATTAATGTATTCAATTCAAACGAAATAAACCAATATAATTAATTTAATATATATAAAGAATTGTGTTATCAATTATCACTTCGCGACCAAATTCATAAATTTGTTGCACGAACCCACAGCTCGACTGAGCTTTAGCCCGGCAAGCAAATAAGGTTCGTTACAGTACTTAGCATGATATCCATTAGCCTTAACAACTTCCCTTAACCTATTATTCATGGAAGATACCAGCTTCCTGGTAGCTTCTGGGCTGATTCTGCTCCACTCATCCCGCAGAGCATTTTTGAGGTCTACTTTGCTGGATATGCTGTGCTTCCGGATGTTATTTTCCAGCAGAGCCCACAAATTCTCAACAACATTTAAATCTTGAGACTGGGCCGATGGAATTATCATGTGGGGGCAGTTCCTGATGAGCCAGGACTGTTCTATCTGGGCCCTATGCTTGGGATCGTTGTCCTGGTTGAACCGGAAATTACGTCGGATTCCTACCTTCTCGGCACTTTGGAGTAAATTTTCCTTTAGTATATTGAGGTACACATTCTTGTCCAGTGTTGTTTCAAAAATCACAAAATTCCCGAATCCGGCTGACGAGATACATACCCATTCCATGTCACTTCCTCCACCATGCTTGACTGATGGCTTTACGTGTTTGGGATTCAGGTCAGTATTGGACTGTCGCCACACATAATTCCGCCCGTCCGAGTAAAAATTTTGAATTTGGACTCATCTGCAAATATGACTATGTTCCAGAACTCCAAATCCTTGTCCAAGGGTTTTGGCGAACGTCATCCAAGACCCTTTATTTTTCGCGTTTATAGAGGGCTTTTTCGTGGTACTCGAGCATTGAAGCCAAATTTGTGCAGAACCCTGCTCACAGTTTTCGCACAGCTCTTTTTCCCCATTTCATCCTACACCTGTTGAGCCACTTTTGGAGCCGATAGCTTGGGAGTTCCCCTTATTTGCCTGGTGATCCTTCGCTCCTCGTGTTCGGTGAAAATCTTGTTTGGTGCCTTTCTGCCCTTGCCCTCAATCCGATTTGCGTCGACGAAGCGCCGAATGATGTTATACACAGTTGAGTTGCTCAGAATAGACTTTCAGCTATTTGGCGATATGAATATCCTTTTTGGAAGTGTTCCAGGATGAGTTTCCGTTGTGCAATGGTAGTCTGTTTGTCCACAGTCCTTTTTGGCTTATTGCACCCGAGATGCAGGATAAAACTAAACTGACTACGAAGGATTGGTCTATTTACACCGAAAATACTCAACTTTAGGTAAAAAATCCGGGTTTTATTGCACCCAGGTGTCTACAATGTACCTGCTCCAAATGAAAACTATACCTAAAAGTATGCTACATTTTTATAATCCTACATAGCAGGTGGGGAAACCCCAGTTTATTGGGGTCATATACTAATTTTGGTGGTTAATACATGTACCTACCATCGATCTTTGGAATTTTTGAAAAATAATGAATGGTTAGCTTTTGGCAGGCAATTACGTTTTTTCTTTGACCCTGCTTGGTTTGAGCTGTCCGTCACTGTATCTGTAAAGGTCCAACAAGCGACAAAAATCAGTAAATATGGCATCAGAAAAAGCAACCATCGAAGAGTTGCTTGATGTCCAGCAAACAATCAGCAATGAGATTGTACGGCTGATAACCAATTATAAAAGGGATTCCACTGAGAGAAAGTCTCAGGTCGGTTACCACAAAATAAAAGCAGATTCTCTAAACAAAAAATGGGTTTCTGTTCAAGAAAATGACGAAGTCAAAAGAAAATCCGGCGAGCTACCGGAAAATCACGAATACTTCGCATACTTTGAGGACATAAGATCAACAGTTGTGAAGTGCTTGGAAAAAATCAAAAATGACGCTGACACCATATGTCAAACCACAAGCAAGAGGCTTGAGTTTGAAGAAGGACAGATTCAAGAATCTCTGGCACCCTCGTCTGGACAGCGTCAGCAATCAGCCTTAGAATCCAAGGTGATTGCATTGTGCCGGCGACAAAGGGCAATGATCGCATCACTGCATCGCACATTGCACCAAAGCACCCCTATTGAGCATACATCACTAGAGCTCATAAAGAATCTATGGGCTCAAATCCAAGAAGTCCATTTTCGGCTGTATGAAGAAGTCGAAAATCCGGAAGAAAATGGATATGATACAAAGGAGTATCTACAGGCAGAAGAAGATGTTCAAAGGGCACTAGCTTCAAAAAACAATAAGCAGTGCACCAATGACATAAACATGCCTCGTATAACCATCCCCAAATTTGATGGGTATATATTAAAATGGACACAATTTTTCGATATGTTTGTGTCCATGGTACACAATACCAGCATGCCAACAATTCAGAAAATGTGATATTTAAAAACCAGCGTGATCGGTGAGGCAGAAAGATTAATACGCCAAATCGACTTGAAAGAGGACAATTACCTACACGCATGGAACATCTTGGTTGACGCTTACAAAAATCCAAGAGACATTGCATCAACGGTATTGAACCGATTCTTAATGCAACAAGCAATTAATGGCAACGTAAAATCGCTTAAGGAGCTTTACATAGTCACCTTGGAGTCCCTTGCATCTCTCAAGGGACTGGGACTAGATATTTCAACGTGGGACCCTATTCTAATTGCGGTCATAAGAAGTAAGCTCGACAGCACAAATAAAACGTTGTACGAGCAATCATTAAGCAACTCGAAGCATATACACAAACTGGACACCATGCTCCAGTTTCTTAAACAAAGAGTTCGTGTTTTAGCTAGTGGAAGCAAAACACACAGTCATGTCAAAAACCACTCGACGGGAGCATCTTGTGCAACCTCATCAACTGTAAGAAAGAACTGTCTCTATTGCAAGAAGTCCGATCATCTTGTATTTCGGTGCGGCGATTTCCGTGCAAAGACAGTCGCTGAGAGATTGAATTGGATGCAACGACAAAGGCTATGCGTCAACTGCCTCAATGGAGATCACATGGCAAAGGTTTGCCCAAGTCCCTTTAAATGCATCAAGTGCCAAAAAATACACAATACGCTGCTGCATTTGGAAAACTCCTCAACGAAGCAACAAAATCCAATTATAGCATCAGCAAGTAGCAAGAATATGGACCTACTTGCAACAGCAAAAGTAATAGTCCACGGAAATAATGGACAACAAGCCACTTTCAATGCGTTGCTGGATTCTGGGTCTCAGATCAACATAATATCAGAACGACTCGCTTCTTTATTATCGTTGAAACGACACGACTCTTCACTACGAATTGAAGGCATCGGTGTACAACAAAAGACAAGCAGAGCTCGTGCAAATCTGTTGGATTGAAACATTTATTCTACCGCATATCATTACGGATCAGCCAGCCCAAAGTATAAATGACAAAGGTTGGAACATGCCAGCAAACCTACCATTAGCGGATCCCCAGTTCAATAAACCTGGCAAAATCGACATGCTTATCGGTGCGGAACATTATTATGCACTATTGCTCCCACGAAAACACAAAATACCCTCTGGTCCAATAATGCAAAAGACCAAGTGGGGATGGGTTGAGGCTGGAAAAATAAATGAATCAATGATGTCATCAGCCATTTGTGCTGTAACTACAGGAGAAGAAACAAATACCCTAATGGAGCGATTCTGGACCATTGACAATTTGGAAACATCAGAAAGGCATCGTACATCAATTGAGAAAGAGTGCGAGAGCCATTTCATAGAGAACTTGCAGACTGCAGCAGATGAGAAATTCATCGTAAAATTGCCGTTTGCTGGACATTCTTCAGCTCTGGGGCCCTCGTTGGAGACTACAAAAACCGATTCCCCATCATCTCTCCGAGCAACCTGGAAAGGAAAACTAAGCATATAAGCTTAGCTGCAACTCAATCAGCAATAGGCGAAGAGTTGTACACCTGTCGACACAGCAACTCATTTTTTAAGTTACAACGCATTGTGGCTTACATGTTGCGATTCTGCTACAAGCGGTACAGACCAGCAATGACCACGCTGTGTAAAAAGGAATTGGACCGCGCTCGCAATATAATTCTACGAACAATACAGCAAACTGAATTTACAACTGAACTAAAAGGTTTGAAGCGTCACAACACAGTGGACAAAAAGAGTCCCATCTCATCACTCTCACCAATAGAAGGGTTAGATGGACTTATGCGAGTTGGAGGTAGATTGGAGCAAGCCCCACTCCCGTACAATGCAAGGCACCAGATTTTGCTGCCATACAATGATCCAATAGTAAAGATGATATTGCGAGAGCTGCATGAAGACAACATGCACTGCGGTGCTCAAGCCTTACGAGCAACCGCTAGACAACAGTATTGGATCCTGAACGACAAAACCATGTCGAGAAACATCGTCCACAACTGTGTGACATGCAACAAAGTGAAACCCAAGTTAATGAACCAATTTATGGGCAATCTGCCACCTGATCGAGTGACACCAACACGCCCGTTTCTCACTACAGGCGTGGACTACTGCGAACCAATTTGGATTCATCATAAAGTTCGCAGAAAAAGACCAGAAATTAGCGTCAGTACTTTCAACACTATTATAAATAAAGTGAGAGACGGCTATGCTCATTTTGACAACATAATCGAGCCAAACACTAAAGGACTTTCAACGAAATTCAACGTATCAGAGAACAAGATACAAGGCGATACGGATCTGGATGATCTGCAGCTAAAATTGAACACACTCAACAAACAAGAGCTGCCCGAACAAATAAGTTCAGTACAACATCATCCGATCGCCACTTCGTGGAACAACGCCTTCGGTAGCCTCGGCTCCCGACCTTGTGTGCGATATGCTGTTGTTGATACGCTGGTGTTGACTGCCAGTGTCAGCTCGGGTAGCGCCTCATCCCACCTTCTCTGGTTGTTCCTCGCGAACTGCGCGATCATCGTTTTCACGGTACGATTGGCTCGTTCTGTGGTGTTTTCTTGCGGAGTATAAGGTGCAGTAAATTGGTGCTTAACACCCATATCCTCCAGGAACTTTTTGAACGCCCTGCTGGTGAACTCTGTGCCGTTGTCGGTTATTAACACATTTGGCACACCGAACCTTGCCAGAATCCTCTCTCTGAAGGCCTTTTGTAGTGTTGCTGTTGTAGCGCTTCTAAGTGGCACCATTTCGGTCCACTTCGAGAAGCGGTCTATGAAAACCAACAGCATCGTGTTTCCATGGGTAGACCTTGGTAATGGTCTTCGGGCTTCAGGGCTTCGTATTCCTTCATGAATTGAACATAGCTGGCTTTAGTCGTCGGATCTCGTGTAAGTCGCTTTTCCAAACACAAGAATCTTCGTGTCGCCAGATCACGACTCTCCCCCAGGGCTGAAGTATTTTCCAAAAATGGGAGTCGAACGATGAGTTTATTATCGACTGCAATTTTTATGTTCTGCAGAAAATGCTTTTCGCATTGTTTTTCCAACGGAGAAATGCAAGATTCGTTTGTTTCGAACGAATCCAATTCCCAAAATTTAGCTATTTGATGATCTAGCTTCTCTTCATCCGTAAGTACTGAGCATGTACTTATTGTTGATGATGCATCTTTAAGCTTCCCTGCTATTATCCATCCTAGCTTGGTTTTCTGTAACCTAGGCATTCCTTTTCCAATTCTTAAATGATTATTTTGAATGATTTCAAAATAATATTCTGCTCCTAGAATTACGTCAATTCTTCCAGGCTTGTTAAATGTGGGATCCGCCAAGGTGATGGCTGCCGGAAGCTTCCAACGAGAAGTGTCGATTGGCTGTGCTGGTTGATCAGATATCAAGTGCGGGGACACGATGGCTTCTAACCTTGAGTTGAATTTCTTATTATGAGATTTAATCATAACATTCACTCTTGCCCTCGATGTTTGTCTTTGTCCGCCAATTCCATTAACTTGAAGATCCGATTTTTGACGTTTGAGATTCAATGTTTTTAGTACTCTCTCCGAGATGACGTTGACCTGTGAACCCCGGAGTCAAGTAGAGCTTTGAATTCTCCTGTTTGTCCATTGCTTCCTTCAATTAGGACATATTTTGACTGTATACAACTTGCCGATGCTGATACTTTGAAATCCGGTATGGTTTCCAAATGTAATAATGTGTTGTGCCCTTTATTGCATTTAAAGCAATCCTTTCTTGGGCATATTTTTGCGGTATGGTCACGCTTAAAACACTTTACGCACAGTTTCTGCTTTTGAACCCAATTTAATCACTCTGATGGGGTCTTTTTTAGGAATTCTGTGCACTTAAACATGGCGTGATTTGGTTTTTCACAGAAATAGCAAATGAATTCTGATCCAGTCGACACGCATATATTCTGTTTAGTGCTAAAATTTTTTCTCACCACTGCCTGTGGCTTCAAATGTCAAAAATCGTTGTTCCAAAAACTTCAACAATTGACTTAGCAGTTGCGGTGAATTCGTTCTCTTTCGTCCTCTCTCTTTCGTGCGCAGGTTGTCAGCCATATGAGCGTGTCTGCCACACATGTCCACCGAGACATGTGCCGTTATAGTGTGAGGAGTATTGAGGCTACAATATATCCATCCATACTCACACTACCGGCAGACATAGGTTGGCAACAGCGAACGCGTACGAATCAAGCTGCGTCCAGACGGCATACGTACGAATCCTTTGATTGAAAGGAGTGTCGTATGGTACCCGATCGAGCAAGCGAAGTCACAGAATCTTGTAACTGGTGCACGGGTGCCTAGAACCTGCTTTCCCGAACAGGATCACTGTCCGAAACCAACGAAGGCCTTAGTGAAGTGTCACCGCGTCTAAATTCAAACGTTCAGTAGAATTACTAGTGTATTATATTAAAACGAAATAAACCATTATAATTAATTTAATATATTTAAAGAATTGTGTTGTTAATTATCTCTTCGCGACAAAATTTCATAAATTTTGTTGCACGAACCCACAGCTCGACTGAGCGTTAGCCCGACAAAGCAATAAGGTTCGTTACAACTGGCGCCCAACACTGGTGGTTGTGATAATTTGACACATAATTAAATATATTAAATAAAAGAAAAAAACAATATGGTTCGCGCGTGGGTGTACAACCTCAAAAAGGAGGAAGTTGTAAAGTATGGAGACGAGTTCTAAGTGGAGCTGAGTGGCACACTGGACGTTATGCGTCGACAGTTTGGAGAGTGGGTAGATACTCACGAATCCAAACCGCCATACACCACGCGGATTGCGGAATTGGCGGCAATTCATAGCAGAGCGTCACCGGCGAGGGAAAGCGGACAAGGTGCGGATGCAAGAGAAGCGACGAACATCGATTTCGCGCATTTGAGCATACCGACAACCAGCACAGCAGCGCGCGCAATAGACAACCACCACATAGTTTGGGAAACATCGGCACCACAGCCATCGAAGAGGGTATCAAGACGCGAGCACACGGAGACGACTATGGCCCAAGAATACCCAAGGGTAGCGAGACAAGTCCGGGAGTGGGATTTTCGCTTCGACGGCACAACGGAGCCGCTCGAATTCTTGGAGCAAGTCGAGTGGTCAGCGGATACCTATGGGCTCGACCTGGATCTGGTTCCCAGGGCCATGCCCGAACTCCTTCAGGGAATGGCTCTGAAGTGGTACGTCGCCAATAACCGGCATTGGACGAGTTGGGCAACATTCATTCAAAGTTTTCAAGAGTACTTTCTGCCGAGAGGCTACTTCGAAAACTTGAAGGACGAAGTCAACCACAGACGTCAGGCTATGAACGAGCCATTTAAAGCGTACATGGTGGAAATGCAGACGCAATATTCGGCGGACAAGCAACTACAAAAAATCTACAATAACAGC